>PVKE010026482.1:0-22269 GCA_004027555.1 Craseonycteris thonglongyai
AAAAAAAAAAAAAAAAAAAAAAAAAAAAAAAAAAAAAAAAAAAAAAAAAAAAAAAAAAAAAAAAAAAAAAAAAAAAAAAAAAAAAAAAAAAAAAAAAATGTTAAAAAAAAAAAAAAAATACAGGATTAACAAAGAAAATTTCACCAGTGATTTGACAAATAAAATATGACAAAAGTCCTAATTTAATGAGTTTGCTAATGATCCATCATTCATGCTCAGGTTTTGGTAGAAACACATCTTGGGCATACAGACACTTGAGAATCTGCAAAACAATACTCATATTGTTGGTGAAATTTTAAAAAAGTAAAATAAAAAATTTAAAAAAGAAATGAAATAAAGAGAGACAAAGAAAAAAGGAAAAAGGAAGGAAGGAAGGAAAGAAAGAAAAAGAAAGAAAGAAAGAAGGCAAGGAGGGAGGGAGGGAGGGAGGAAAAAAGAAAAGTGAAATAAAAAGAAATATAGAAACAGCTTATAGGAAATATGGTTGGCATATTTTTTGTACTGACACTGAATGGTTTTAGCTTCTTTTCTCCAGCATTCCTTTTCCCTAGCCATTCTGGGGACAGCTAAAGGCAGAAATAGTGACTGTGAGAATTACCAAAAAGAAAAGGGAAAGAGAATGGAGAACAAGTAAGGTTTGTAGAATAGGAAACCAGGCCAATCAAATCTACTTTGCTTGCATCAAATATTATTTTTAGAGCAAACTCTGAGGATTCTGAGATAACAGGGAATTAAAAGGAGAAGCCTCATATAAAACCACTTTGCTCCACAATCTGTCACTCAGATTAAAAGAAATCTCTTTCAAGCCCTGATCAGTCCTAATTTCCATGAGGACTCCGTCAGCGGGTGACTGGATCACTTGCTCCTTGAGGAAAGGGATACTATTCATAAAATCAGCCTTTTCTATATTCTCAGCATCTGAATTAAATGAAAGTGTTTAAGAACTAATGTTGGCCAGAAATGTATAAGTAAGAAAAAGAATCCTTTGCATCCGGGAATAAGAAGCACAGGTAAACTGAATCTCTATTTTGATCACATAAAACTAACACTCTTAATTTAATTCAAGTGGTTTCCACAATTATGTCTGATTCTCAGTAAGAACAAGGTTCTGTTAGGGAAAGAAGAAAGTTGTTAGCTCGTATGGACTCCGTGAACGTTTCTAAACCCCACTTAACTGCAAAATAAAGTCTACATTCAAGAAATATCTATCGCGCCCTCCTCAAGCAGGCGAGTTTGGGCAGCAGCAGAACAAGACCAATGGCATCCATATCCCACGGAGCTTCCAGTCTCTAGAGAAGAATGGTACTCAGCTAAGTTTCTAATTAACTATTTCAGTAAAATTATGGCAAATCGTACAATGTGGAAGTTTAGGATGCTAACAGGTTAGAGACTCTTTTCTGGGGAATAAGTTATGCTTGAACCCATATATGAAGGTGAAGTAAAAGTTAAGTAGGTGAATGGGGAGAGGAAGAATAGTTTTTCAGCTTGATGGAAGACCCAACAGTGAGAGGAAGCAGGAGAGGCAGTGTGACTGAACCCCACACAGGGTGAGAGTAACCCCAAGAGAACCTGAGAGGGTGACAGAGGTATGTATTTAAAAAATAATAAAAGTATATATAACTTATATATATTATATATACATATATAATATATATATATATATTTAAATAATGGCTGAGTTTATTATTTTTAAAATTCTTTTGTTGAAGGGATAAGATAAACTTAAGAATAGAGTCACAATGATTTTGGCCACCATTTTCCAAATTGTGTTCTGTGGATATAATATGGCACAACGTTAAAAAACAAAAGAGTTCTGTGGCCACACCTTTGGTGGGGGCGGGGGAGGGAACAGTACATTAAGGTAAATAGATTTCTTTATTGAGATATTTCTCAGAGCCTAAACTGTTCTATCTAATCATTTTCCTACTTGCCTACTATGTTCCATTCTGGTACTAAACCCAGGGATATAGAATGACCTTGAAAGACATGGTGCCTGACTTCCGGAAACTTACAGTCTGTGCAGCATGGATTATGATCTTCCAAGAGGGAAATCAAGTTTTCAAAGCTTCCTAAACTGATCTGAGCACGGAGTCCTTTTTCAGAAGAGCATCTCACAGGACAGTCTTTAAGAAATGCTCATTAGAATCCCGGCCCCGGCCCGTGCGGAACCATATGCTGAACTGGGAGCTCCCCTGGTTCAGTTCTCTCTCTGTCTCTGTCTCCTCTGTCAAAAATAAATAAATAAATAAATAAATAAAAATATATTAAAAAAAAATAAATTGCTCATTAGCCCTGTCTGGCAGAATCAGTACCAGGTCCGCCCAAAACACTTAGATTGAGTTATATGAAAACATACTTTTCAAAATGCCAGGCAAGAACTTGTTTCCTGGAGGACAAAGCAGATGACATGTGGTAGGATGCCCTTTTAAAATAATGAAGCAGCGGCAGCTTCATTAGAAGACCATATGCGCCCCGGAGTGAGAAACGCTAACTCCTTCTGTGCTGGATTTGACAGCAGAACTGGGGAGTTCTCAGGATAAGAATCAGAAACCCACATCTTTTCCTCATGCAGACATTGGAGACAGATTCGCTAATCTTTCCTAAGCAATTTAAACCTCATGCAATAATTGGGTCTTGTGGTATCTACTTTGATGCAACTTTAATTCAAAGATTATCACTCTAGGTGTGAAGCTAATTAAGACAACCATCTCTTCATTTGGGAAACAAATTTATATTCTGAAAGTTGGTGATTGTGTGTGTGTGTGTATGTGTGTGTGTGTGTGTGTGTGTGTGTGTGTAATACCAATGAAAAGTTTCTTTTAGCTTCTGACCAGTTCTAAGCCAAGATCTTCTCTAAAGTGAGCTCTTCCAGAAGAACAGACACCAATGGCATTGCCCAAGTAATTGAAGACAACGGGGATGCTGCTGGAGTTAAACAGTAGAAAAGGCCTCTTAGGTTTCATATTAATTTAGGTTCATTAAAGTTCATCATGCTTAGGGAGGGGTATCCAATCTATGGTGATAGAAGAAGAACTGACTCTGGGTAGTGAGCACGCAACGCAATACATAGACGACATCATGTAGAATTGTACACCTGGAACCTATGTAATTTTTACCAACCAATGTCACTCCAATAAATTTAACAATTAAAAAAACCCAATGATCCCAAATTCATCATGCTTGATATTGGGATTTGAATAAAAAACATTTCTGAAATGTTGCAGATGGTTGTAATTAGCTAAGAAATGTGCTGATATTAGGGTCATGGGAGACCAGATGACTTCTCTTTCAAACTAGCATCTCAGAGTTTTCCTTTCAGATGAAGTATTATTTTCCAGAGTCCTATTTCTTATAGATACTCATGATTCATACTATGCCAAGTTATGGGTATTGTTTTGTGATGTCATATAGGAGGACACAAAAGATGCCTTATTTCAGATAAATCCAAATAATGAAGATGTCTTGGTAGAGAAAAAGTACTCATGAATGCTTACTAAATTGCTTAATATTGTTAGTGACAAATATTTCCTCTGAGTCACTTTCTCTTTGGTGACAATGTCATAAGATAGTCAAGTCAAAGATGAAATCCACCTGCTCTGGTTCCTTTTTCTCAAATCTACATTTAAGAGAATTAGCATTTTCAGATAATACGACAAGAGAAACCAGCCCAGAGCAGATTAGAAAGAAAAGTTAATATCAAGTCAGAACATTTAAATACATGGCATGATGACGTGTGTCCTGGCCCATGTCACTGAGTGAAAACACAATGAAATCTTGATTCTTCATCATTCCTACCTCATTCATCACCCAGTAAATTCTGTGCTTGTATTAACAATAATCTAGGGTACAAGGATGATAAGAACACAAAACAAGATGTCATTTTTTTTTAAACCAGAAAATACTGCACATTTTCATTAGAGCCTGCTACCTGGAACTGGAAAATCAGGCACTGAACTTCTCCTACCCCCGCTACCTGAGAGCCTAGAATTCAGGCATGCCAACTTCACTGTTCTTCTGCAGAACAGTTTTGTCTGCTTTTCCATGCAATTAGAGCAAGATGACAGCCATAACTCCAACTCCAGGCACAGTCCCAGATCGGCATGGTCTCCTAATCCCTGTCCTCAATCCTAATTTCAGCGTTCTACAAGAGACTCCAGCTCAGCTCGTCATGTACCTACTTCTAGTGCCATCAGCTGTGGCCAGGATCAATGTCTCATGTGTTCTGCTGTTCACACAAGAGGTGTGCTGTGAAGTGAGTGACAGGTCCATTCCATTTGTCATGCCTTTTTGAATCTATAGTTAAATATATCTCTATGTCACATTTAAAAAGTATTGGCTCCAACCATGCAGAATTTAAATGATTACAATAAATCACATAAAACCTAAATATGGTGTGATTTGCTATTGGGATATATTTATAAATATCCATTGGAGAAATCTTACCATAGATTTTTAGCCTAAACTAGCCATTCTAAGCAAGTGGGTCTTGAATTTTAGGACACATAAGATTCTCCCATGGATTTTTGTTAAACCCAAGGATGTCTCTGCCCTCCCGCAGAAAGTCTCAGTGAGTCTGGGGAGAAATAAAAATGTGTGCATGCTCTCTCTAGGTGACTCAGTAATGAGTGGGCCACAGTGGGAGAAACGTGCGCCTAAGATTAAATTAAAGGAAAACAGAACAGGAGCTAACAATTTGAGAGGAGGGTCTTCTGCAGGGGGAAGAACAGTAGGAAATCAGGTATTTATGGTTTCTAGGGAATCCTTTCCTCGCTATAAACTTTCTCAACCAGCAAGCAAAGCTAGAAGCCCTTCTTCCTGAACCAAACTTTCTCACTGGATTTTTACTATTGCATTTAATGTGCTCCTGGTGTTTGTGGCCAGAAATGTCCAATTTTCCCCATAAAAAGATGTGAAACCTCTCATTTCCTATGAGAACACTGTCTACGTGAGGTAAGTAACTCATCACTTACTCCTGGCAGGTTCGTAACAGATGGAGACAGCTATTGCTCACACACAGGTTATGAATATGAATCCAGCTTCCCAGACAGAGCCCAGATCTCTGAGATCGGCTGAATGAAAATGATACCGTCTCTATTCAAGCACTTGTCAAGGGAAAAATATACTTTCCACAAAGGGGCTACACAAATGAGCTTACACTCAGAGACAGAGTGGTGTGTCAATCACTTCA
This sequence comes from Craseonycteris thonglongyai, assembly GCA_004027555.1. NCBI lineage: Eukaryota > Metazoa > Chordata > Mammalia > Chiroptera > Craseonycteridae > Craseonycteris > Craseonycteris thonglongyai. The sequence continues at coordinate 5,189 of PVKE010026482.1, forward strand.
TTCCATTTCACAAGAGTCAACTTGAACAATGACAGGAGTTTAACAGCAACTCCAGAATTTCAGAGGCACACCCACCACGAGTGAGAAGGGCCACGTCACACACACCTAAAACACACCTCGTAGTTTTCCTCACTGTAGACATGGGGCCACGTGTCCTTTGGTGTGGCATGAAAAGGTAGAAGGCAATTTCTCTGGAATGTCTGTTTGGAAAGACTTGTGACTTCATTGATTTGTTTAGCGATTCATTTGTCTATTCAAAAATACGACTTTTCTGGTCAAGAATTGCAAATGGGTTACACAGTCGTCATGAAGATGGAAGGTACAGCATAGGGAATACAGACAATAATTATTGTAGGAACTGTATGGTGTCAGATAGGTTCTAGATTTATTGGGGTGATAGATGGGAGGGGTGGGGGCAGGGTGAAAAGATGAAGGGAGTAAGAAGTACAAAGTGGTAGTTACAAGACAGTCATGGAGATGAGAAGCATAGAGAATATAGTCAATAATGTGGTAACAACAATGCATAGTGCTGAGTGGGTTCTAGACTAGCCAGGGATCACTTCCTAGATTATATAAGTGTCTAATCACTATGCTGTACACCTGAAATTAATATAAAGCAATATAGAATACATAAAACATAAATAAATAAATAAAATATAAGAACTATAAGAAAAAATATATTATCGTAAAGTTATTAAGGCACGGTTTCAGGAACTATGCCGAGGGCTAGACTTACAACTGAATGATGTCTGTGGTGGAGGAAGAGGAGAAGAAACAGTTAAATACCGAACATGAGATTAAAAGTGAGGTTAGTGCTGTGGAGCACAGCATGCGATGCTAGAAAACACATGGTCCTGTCAGAACGGTCACAGGATGACGGGAAAGAGAGGCAGGCCAGTAGCTGAGCACCCAGCTGAAGAATAAATAGTCATAAGGCGGCATACTTGGGAAGGTCTTGGGATTGAGGTTGGGTGGTTGGGGGAGGGTGTCTTGGACAGACCCAGGTACTTCAAGAGTCCTGACAGAGGGGAGAGAGCACAGGTGTTGAGTTTGGGTTGAACTCTGTCCCCTGAAAAGATATGTTGACGTCTTAACCCCAGTATCTCAAGCTGTGACCTTATTTGAAAATAGGGTCATTGCACAACTATATGGTTAAAATGAGGTCATAGTAGAGTAGGGTGGTTCCTTCATCCAGCATGACTGGTGTCTTTATAAGAGGAAACTGAGGCAGATGAGAGAAGGCCCTGCAAAGACAGAGGCAGAGGCAGGAGTGACGCTGCCAGCAGGCACGGAAGCCCTGAAGCCACCAGAAACCACAAGAGGCCAGGAAGGATCCTCCCCTCGGGGTTTCATAGGGGGCATGACCCGGCCAGCACTTTGGTTTCAGACGTGCAGCCTCCAAAACTGTGGGAGAATTAAATTTGTGTTTGTCTTAAGCCACCGAGTTGGTGGTCATTTTTATAAAAACCCCAGGAAACTATTGTGTGAAGTAAGACGGGTATGAAGCCACCTTGGAGAGTGGAGCAGGCCAGACCCCACACGGTCTTGAAGATCTGGTGAAAGCTCTTTCTCTTGAGAGCAATGCAGAGCCAAATGAACGTTCTGAATAGTGAGGCGGTCGTGGCTGGGAACTGTGTGATGGGATGACATTGGCTTTGCGGATTTCTGCAGTAAATGAATTGGAAGGAGGCAAGGATTAGAGTTAACAACATTCCAGGGAAAGCCGGGATGGCTCAGCGGGTTAAGCACTGGCTTTGCAGCCCCAGGGACCAAGGATCAAATCATGACCCCAGCCCATGTGGACCCATATGCTGAACTGGGGTGTACTTCCCATGCACAAGGCCCCCAGTTTGGTTCTTGCCCCCTGGTTTGTCCCCTGGCTTGAGGGAGTGTGCCTCCCATGCAGGAAACCCCAAGCCCAGCTCCTGCCCTGCGCCCCCACCCCACTCCCCACACCTGTGTGGAATGAAACTATGTTGAAAGAAAGACATACAACTATGGAGACTGCTCTGAGCCCTCCCCCTTCTCTCTGTCTCTCTCTGTTTCTCTCTGTCTCTGTCAAAAACAATACAATAAATCTTACACACACACAGAAAAAAATTCCAAACCATCAATTTTTGAAACAGTCCTAGTGGCCTGAGGACCGGGGATCCTTCCCTATGTTTCTGGAATAAATAAATCCAGCCATTTCTGAATGATTTCAGGTGGAAAAGGAAAGCCTCCCCCTGCCCCTCCACAGATGACATCAAAATACCAGAGTTCAGGGTTTTTTCAATTCTCTTAAGTGACTGAACTGGTATAGAAATCTTTTTTTTTAATGTGCTACTTCCTGCACTTCTGGTTCTGTCTTACCTTTTCAAACCAGGTTCCCATATACAGTTCCATATACTAAAGGGAAAATATTTTAGAATGACATATGTTCAAGTGTATCATATTACCATTGGGGGGGAAATGATAAGCCCACACAAAACGACTCTGAGTAGCCAGTCATGCTTCAACAACCTCCCCGGACTTAGATTAAACACTTGTTTGTTTTTCCAGGAGTCCATCCTCAGGTAGTACTGGGTTGGTAGCTGCTAAGGCATCCCATCTCTGGCCCGTCCCTGAGTGGCCCCACTGGTTGGGACACAGCCTTTTGAGAGCTGGCCTAGAACAGGAGCGGCCTATCCGCTTCCGAAGCCCCTCCTTGAGGCAAGGAGCACGCGGGAGCCCAACTCTGGCTTTCCTAGGTAGCTGTTCAGGCAGCTCAAGCATCCGTGCTGGGCCATCTGTGCAGGAACGCTTTAGAGGAGCTGTCCACCAGAGCGAGTTCTGTTTCTGCCATGTCCCCCGGCACCTGGGACCCTATTGGATCTGGGCCAGAGACCTCTGTCTCCCAGTTATTTGTAACTGAAATGAAGAGTGTTGGTTCCTGAGAGTCCCAGTGGCCTCAGACCTGCAGAACTAGAATTGGAGGCAGCAGAGAAAACTAGAAAGCAGAAAAGATGGGCAGATGGCAGCCACACGAAAATGGCAGATGGGAATGCCAGCCCGATGGTTCAGCTGGGCTGAGTCCAGTCTCTGCGGGGCCCTTGGGGTCTTCAGATCCCATGAGATACCCTTGTCGCTTGTAATAACTTCCCTCCTTTTGCTTGTTGAGGAAAGCATGTCCAGCCTATAGAAAAGCTTATAAGACTTTATTGAAGCCAAAATTTGAGGACATGCCTGGAAGCAAAATCTCAATAGATTGAGGAAATGCTCTGAAAAAGAGCAGTTTTGCAGTTCTTTTTCTGCATTTAGAAGGAAAGGAGAAAATGTAAGGGAGGCACATGAAGTCTATTGGTGATAGATGAGGAAGCTGGAGAAAGAAAAGGGGGGAAATCTCTAGGGTTGGATAAAAAGCAAAAATGGAGAGACACATACTTCTCTTACCTTGGTGGGTACAGGGTGTTTGAGTTTTGATTTTTAGCACAAAGCGTCCTCAGGATAGAAAGAAAATATCCTCTTACACACTGCTTTTTGTCATTATGCATAGGTCTAGAAATCGTAGGGAAAATTTGTCTCTGCCTTCTCACCTGTAATGAGGGATCATAATAGTTTTTCCCTGCCACCATTATGAATTCCTAGAAAGACCAAAGATACTTGCTAGAAAAATCTGACAAGCAGTATGACTGCTGAGATGTTCTGACAACCCTGTGTAGCCTATGGCATCGACTTTCAATGTCCTTTAGCCTCACTGACAGCCTAAGATGATGCGAACACTACCCTACCCGCATGCGTATCTTGCACGGAATAACTGCATCCAACTTCTCAGCCGCAACTAAATTAATAATCTGCACTATTACCAGGAGACAGGAGAGGGCAGCCTAAGAATATCAAAGTGGTGGCAATCTATAACGAACACAGCTCAACGCTACAATGAATGCTTTCTCGCAAGCATAAGAAAGTAAAATCTTGTCAGTTTTGCACCTAATATTATTCTATGGATCTGGGTGACTAAGAGTTAAGGAGCAGGAATGCCTCAGTCGGTCTCTGAGAAGAAGACAAGGCCTAAAATAAAACTTAATGTCTATTGTGGGAGAAGGAAAATTTTTTCCTTCTACCCTTTTAGGTTCTTGGCTGAGACATTCCCCAGTAATCAAATCAGATTTTAACGGGAGAAATACAAATTTAGTAACCTGTATACCTTCCATATACATGAGAGATACTCAGGAAAACTTAGCAACTCCCAGAAATGGTTCAATTCATCATCCTAAATACCATCTTCAGCTATAAGCAAACAAACAAAAAACAAAAAAACAAACATGCTGGGGATGGAGGAGCGGTTATGGGAGGGGCAGTAAACAAAGGTATGGTTTTTATGCAGACTTAAGTTATTACTGCCCCCTACCCCCTCACTAAGTTTCTAAAGATTTAGTCTTCTTTCTCTTCCTTCTGGTCCAAAGAGGGAAACAGCTTACAAATGAAGACTCCCCTGATAAATGGAAATGTCTCTAACAGAAGGGTAACTTCTACAGCTTTCAGACTTTCACCTGTGCCTGTTATTTCTTAAAAATAACCAGCTCAAAATAACCAATATGCTAAAGATGCATTTTTTTTTTTTGGATGGCATATTCCGCTCCCCTACACTATTAAACATGTTATATTCCCAAATAATACTCTAATCTGATTGTCACAATGGTTCAGTAAAAAAGGGTGGTCAAAAATTATTCTTTCTATTTGAGGAATACTGAAGGAGATTCAGACAGGGAAATAATAAAATTAACAATATATAGAGCCATTTCTGTATGTTAACATATGCTTATGAACATTATTTGATGTAACATTCTACTACAACTCTAAGACATAGGTACTCCAATCCCGCCCCCTACCCCAAATCCCAACACTTCTCATAACTAAGGGATTTCCTGTCCCAATTATTTTAACTAGCACCTCTTTTGGTTGATCTACATGGTCTTCAACATAATGATAAACCTGAAATAAACAGGTAGATGAATTAAGAACCCTGTATTGAACTAAACAGATTGAGATAGAAAAAGGAGAGAGAAAGAGAGGATCAGGAAAGGGGATGGGGGAAGAAGGTGGGGGAGGAGAGAAGAGGACACACAGAAGAGAAAGAGGGAGAAGAGGAGAGGGAAGCCGGAACAAAAGCTTCTGAGTCTTCAACACGACCTCCATCCATCTGAATGACCAACCTTCCCTTTATTTTCATGCACGCTAACAGCCCAGGTACACACATTTCAGGGGCCCCGACATGGCATCAGAGAACGTGAGTGTAGGCTGTAACATCCATGCCCCGATGCTACTGTTTAGGAGCAGACAAAAGCAGCTGCTAAAACGGGAGGGGTATTGACTGAGCAAGCTCTGAAAGCAGCCTTCTCAGAAAGGCTGTACAGCCCCCAGCTGTTCATTAGTTAATGAATATGAAATATTGACTCAAGGATGGCCCCGCAGGTGTTCAGGGAAACAATCTCATTTCAAGCCGGTCAATTGCATGCAGCCCAGGAGCCCACAGTCCTAGGATGGATGGGGGAGAGTTCTTTACCCCTCCCTTCAGCCCTCCCTTCACCCCTCCCAAGGCCTCAGGCTTAGGCGGGCCTTCGATTCCGATTCTTTCTTCCAACTAATGGGGCAGGCCCTGAAATAAAGGCAAAAGGTGCACACCTGTTCCTGTCCTCTTTATAGAAACACTTTAGGACAGGGACAAATCGAATCCCAATTTTGGTAGATAAAATCCTTTTTTATTTTTAATTCACTTACATAAATTTATTTTACTTTTGAAAGAAAGAGAGAGACATACAGAGACAGAGACGAAGGGAGAACTGAACTGTGGGAACTCTCCAGTTCAGCATGTGGGTCCGCCTGGGCTGGAGCCAGGATTCGATCCTCGGTCCTCAGGGCTTCAAAGTGAGCGCTTAACCCGCTGAGCCGTCCCAGCTTTCCCAGAAATTTATTTATTTATTTATTTATTTATTTATTTATTTATTTATTTATTTTATTGGTTTTGACAGAGAGAGAGAGAGAGATACAGAGACAGAGAGAGAAATGAACTGGGGGCACTCCCCAGTTCAGCATATGGGTCCACACGGGCGGGGGCCAGGACTCGATCCTCAGTCCCCGGCGCTGCAAAGTGAGCGCCTAACCCACTGAGCCATCCCGGCTTCCCAACCATAAATTTATTTTAAAGTGTAAAGAAAAATAAGCTTGCACTTAAAACCCTCTATTTCACAAATATTAGGAAAAAGCCAAAAGAGGCATTTATATTTTTTAAGGTAAAGTAGATATTTAGCAAAATTATAATAAGACAAGTAGTATGCAGATATGACTATGAGTATTGAGGCTAAAATGTTAATGGCTGGAGTTTGAGAAACATGGATTTAGGGCCGATGAACCAGGAGGGCTGGAAGGATAGATGGAAGGAAGGAAGGAAGGGAGGGAGGGAGGGAGAGAGGGAGGGAGGGAGGGAGGAAGGAAAGAAAGAAGGTTAGGTGTATGTATAGATGAATCAGAAGTGTTGGTGGCATGGATAAGCAGATGGACAATGGTTGGACAATTGGATGGCTGGATGCATGATAAATCAGGAGTGCCCACTTAAGATGTTCCCCTAGCTTAATTATCTGCTAGTGCAAATGAATGCAATTAGATTGAAAGGAAATGGAAGTAGAATTGAATCCACCTGGTTCTCAACCAATAGGTGTGGGGCAATCCATTCACAAGCGGGTGGGCAATGTCTATTCAGTTGAAATGTTTATTTTCCTTTGATCTCAGGATCTTACCAAAATTAAGAGTGCAGGCTCTGGAGTCGGATTTCCCATATTAAATTCTAGCTCTTATTTGCTGTTGACCTTGTGCAAGTTGCCTTACCTCTCAGTGCCTAAGTCCCCTTAGTTGTAGAATGAGACCAAGCATAGAATCTGATCTGAAGGGTTACTGTGAAGTTTACAAATAAAGGCAGCCAAAATAATCAACGAATAAATCCAAATTAACTTAACTGATGGATGAGTTTGTTTTGCTGGAATTAAATTGATAATAAAATGAAGAGATATTTGTATGTTTTAAGTTCCACTTGTCAGTTTAAATCTATTTCAGGTTAGCATTTTTATCGATTCTGTTGCCTTTTTTTTTTTTTTTTGGTCATTTTAACAGTGAAGTTATTTTTATTCTCTAGTCATTAGTATAATGAGCTATTCAATTTAATCATGTACCCCAAAACACAATATTAAATTTTTAAATAGCTGAATAACCAAAAACATATTTTGACCATATATTACTTTAAATCTAACCTTTTCTGTAGGCAGCCCCTAAAATAGTTCCCAGTCATTCTTCCTGTGCCTCTGCCTTTGTGCAATCCCTTCCTCTTGGGTGTGGGCTGTGCTCAGTGACTCATATTGTTACCAGGTTCAGGTGCTGCCTGTCGCCTCCAAAAATTGAGAAACAAGGTTGGTGGAAAGAAAACTCGGTTTATTCAAAATGCCGGCATTCTGGGAGGATGGTGGACTCCTGTCCAAAGACCGTCTCCGTTTCCTAGCAGGGCCAAAAGATTGTGCAGACAGTAAGAGCAGAACAAAGGGAAGTGGGAGGGGGCCCAGCAAGTCCTGGTCAATCTGAAGAAGAAAAAAAGGCACTTCAGAACTAAAATAAACTAAACTTAGGGTGTTAGATCCTGAAAATAGAGAATGCAATGTCACCTGTACAATATCTAATGAGTAGAATGATGGAATATCACTTCCATGATTAAGCTTGCCATAGACTCTTTCTCTCTCTCAGACCTTCCTCATGGAAGTGAGCTACCATGTCCTGAGTAGCTCTATGGAGAGGTTCCCATGGCAAGAACTGGTATCTCCGGCCGAAAGCCCACGAGGGCCTGAGACCTGCCAGCAGCTGGGAGTGATGGTGGAAGTGGGTGTCCCTCCAGCCAAGCCTGTGACTACGGCCCAGCTGACAACACGAGTTCAGCCTTGTGAGACTCGTGGAAACCGAGAGATGATGTTTTTTTTTATTTTTAAGCTGCTAAATTCTGGGGTAATTTATTATGCAGCAATAGAGAAATAACACCACCAAAATTTAAGAATTCTTGTGAAAACTTCCAGAAACACTGTAGTAAGCCACCAAGATTCCTGTCTTTTGTGTGTGTGAGCTTTGGTAATTAACTCACTTAATCTTGCTGACTTTCATTTTCTTATCTGAATACGGGGACAATGAACCCTACAACCCCACAAAACTGTTTATTTAACCTTTGTTGTAAAACCTGTGTTACCATAGGCAGAAAGAACAGGGCCTTGGGGAGAGAAGGAAGGGGAAGGAAGGAAAGGAGGGAGATGAGATTATTCTTAAGAAAAATGTGCAGCTACCTCTGTGGCTCCCTTGTACATCCTGGCATTCCTTCCTGTGACAACATTAAGAACACTTGTTCTTTGGTAACACTTATAAGAGAGTTTCTCATTCCACAAGGTGGTTTATGAAAGGACAAGCTGCCTATTGGTTCCCTCCCCTGAAGGCAGAAAGGAAGGGCCTCGGTGAGATTGCAGAAATCAAACACCAGTTTGTGAAATGAGGAGTTCTGCCTGCTAGCCACAACCTTTGCAACATTTCTTTTTCCAGGGGGCGATTAGTCTGTTCTCCCTTTTTGGTCATTGTTAACATCTGCTTAGGAAATAGAGACCCATTCCTATTGGTGGCTAGGTACTGATTTTCAGAACATTCAACTGAGAGAAAAGAGACTAACTACCAAAATTCTGATTTAGACGGCATTCGGTTTCTTCTATTGAATCTCTGTTTATCCTCTTCTTACTGGTACACAACCTTTGTTTAGTGAGTGTGTATGTGTATACATGTATATGTAGGTGTGGGTGTGTGTATTGTGGGATTAGGGAGCTGTGAAAAGAAGAATGAAAGGGAGAATGGATGTTTTCAATATCTATTTTCATGGAACATCTGGAAAAAAGGGCATCATTATAAGTCACTTCACTTGAGGTTCCAAAAGGATAACACAGAGTTGTATTTTGTATGAGTTGCTTTAGAAAGATGGTTTAAAAAATAACCTCAGCTCTTCTTAACTCAGAAACTTGAGTGTTTAGCCTAAAAAAAGTTTTAGTCTTCATTTACTTTACTTTTTGAAATAAACACATATGATGAAAAGTTAATTTCAAGTTTTCAAAGAGGTGAGAAAGGGTGGGGAGGAGGCTGGTTTTCTTGTTACTTAACCCTAGTTCCCTCAGGCATGAGTCTGGAGCTGGATAAAGACAGTATGTTCAAAATTGCCAATCACATTAGTCTCTGTGTGGGCTGCTTAAAACATGCAAATGGCTCTGAAAAATGTCTCTCATCCGGCAAAGATACATGAAAGTCTGCATCACCATCAATTGCAATGGGAGTCAAAGGGGGACAGAAAGAGTTGATAAATGAGGAATCTTTGCCTTTCCTCATAGGCAAACATTCTGTAAGGAAACACGAGGGTCAGTGGATGGTATCAGCTTTCTGACTGTGTGCATATCCTTCCTGATACTGCCAGACAAATCTTCTTTGCTCCCACGCTCAAGCACATTCAATGGCTCCCTATTGTTCATGAAGCAAATTAAGAAAGAAAGCCCCACCTTTTCTCCCCAGTGTTCAAGGCCCCAATGAACTGCATCATTCTTATTACCCACAACTTCTCAACATATAATATTCCAGCCAAAGTCAAATACGAGAGATCCTTATCACCTGAGTATTTGTATCAGAGTCTCCATAGTGATGATATTCTAAAAGGAAGCTGTAAGGATAGAAGAAGGAATCACCAATGAAAAGAACATTTAGAATCTTAGGACCTCCTCTAGCATCTCTGCCCTGAGCCAATCTCTTTATTTCTCAATAATTATCACACACGGTCAACTGCCTCGAATACAACATAAAGAGAACGTGAACTGATCACAAATGGAATTGTAAACATTATGAAAGACGAAACATTTTATGAGTTGATAAAAATGATGCAGGAGAAATTAATGAAGCTCTCAGACATTTCTGTAGGTATGAATTTTTCATGGCCAATGGTGTCAAAGTGGAAGAAGTCACAATTGTGTCAAAAGTATAACACACACGCACATGCACACACACCAATCTTTGATTTGTTGTTTTAAGACTTATCATATTGCTGATTATAATTCACAAATTATAAAATATAAATTACACTTATATTTGTAAGTTTTTGTTCTATTGTTGAGATCAATTTCTAACCAGATTTCCCCTGCATTACTTAAAAAATTTTGGTTCCCATTTTAAGTGGATTCCCTTTAATGAGACACCGATTTTTGGAGGGTCCTTGTTCATCTCTCATAATCTTCTCTACTTTGTATTCCTACTGATTTGCACATCATTTTTTTATATTTTTTTCCTTTGCGATTCCCTTTACCTTCCAGGTACAGCTCAAATTCCACTTCCCCTAAAACACCGTCGCAAACTCCTCTAATAAAAAGTTATCTTTCTTCAAACACTCAGCAGAACCTACGCAGGTATAGATGCTGAGGGCATAGGCTAGCCTGAGTCCGTTCTATCAGTTCTCACGCACTCGTTCAGTGGGCTAGTATTTGTTGAACTCTCTCCTGTATGAATTAGCACTCGGGGGGCAGGTGGGAAATTATGTTGGCTCTGTAAACCATATTTATATTGCACTCTATTTACTGAACAAAGGGCAAACAAACTGTTGTGTCACTTAAATAAGGGGAGACGTATTACTTTCCACTGTGGACCTCTGCTGAAAAAGGACAAGGTGTCCCAGGGGAAGGGACAGCTCCCTTTGGCAGGGCCCAGCGCTCCGGCCAGCTCTCGCTTTGCTCCCATCTGGCCTTGGCCCGGCTGCGTGGCTGCTGCTGATCAGCCGCCCAGCCTCACTGCAGCTAAAAACAGAACTCGGCAGCTGGTGCTCTGATGGCGTGGGGCCCGACAGAGCTTCAGGCCCTGTCCCTGGTGACTCTCACAATTTGTTTGGGTTAGTTTCTGTGGAATTGGAAAGCCATTTCTCAGAGACACGTTGGCCCATCATTCACAAGTTGGTCCAAGCTTGTGGCCAAGATCCGTCAAGGGGAGGACAGAGAAGGTGGTTCTTGGCTGGAGTCTCTTTCACACTCTGGTCACTGTTACATGTCAACCACTGTAGAGAATCAAGCATTAAAAATACCAGGGAGCAGAGAGGTTAGTGGTCATGAATCAAACAAGCTATTACCACTGAGATCCATCACATGACACAAATGCTTCAGACGTCCCCTGGATAGTAGTGAGAGCTGCAATGGGATGAGAAGAACGCACAGCCCTTTTAAAGGGATTCAAATACATTGTTTTTGTAAACATAGGTGCTTCACAAAATATAATCGGGGTGGGGTGGGGGTGGGGTTGACGTGACCTAGGAATGCCAGTTTGCAAATCCTAATTGACAGGAACGACGAATCTCCATTTTAAAATTATTTTGTAGATTCATTCATTCGCTCACTCATCCATTCATTTTATGATTGGGGCATCTTCCCAGTATCTCTGTACTGATACCAGGTTCCTTCTTTTTTTTTTTTTTTTCCCCCTCCCTTATGACAAACAGCCAGTTCTACTGAAGCAAAGGCAGAGTGGACCTACCGGTAGTATCCTGGAGTTTTCAGTCTTGAACTTCAAGCCTGTGTGTGTACTTAAAACAGCCTCGGGACTACAAAGGCTGAAGCTGGGACAGGGGATGAATTCCCAGGGTGTGTCTAGCTGCCTTTGGGAGGAGATGACAGAAAAGACATGCTATTAATAATACCCTGTCCACAGGGAAGCACTGGCTTCTAAAAGCCACAGGAAACCACTCCTGTCTTTCGCAGAACAAAGACTGATGCATTTTAAGTAGTTCTTCACTGATGGGCTCAGGGAGCAATTGTAAAGCTCTACTGAGAGGACAGGAGGAGGGAGGGGGGAAAATATGGGATGCTGTAGCCTAATTACCCCACCCCCTTTTTGCACTGTACCATAGGTGAGCCCTCAATGTTAACTGTCTTCAATCAGGTTGTTAACTTTGCTGCATGTTAGAATCACATAGACAGCTTATGAAAAACAAGTATGCTCATATCTGGGCCCTAATTCCCAGAGAGTCTAATTTGATGGGCTTGATCCAGCCGGAGCATCGGGATTTTTAAGATAATTCCAATGAGCAGCCAAGGGTGAGAAGCACTAGCCCAGATGTGCATGTGTGTAAGGATGGGGGGTGGTTTATCTATCACCTAATGCATTTTCTCACTCACTTTCTACTTTCTTTAACCTCTTTGCATTTTATCTCTAGTTCATGGCCCTTCTACATAAACAAAATTCAGCCTCCTTTTTAGACACATTTTCTTGGATCTAGCAAATTTGTCTGCCTTAGGCATCCCTTGAGTGTTAAAGCTTTTGCTTTCAATATTAGATGATGCAACATTTTCTCCCTTGCTATTAAATATGTCATAAATGTAATTGTATTGTCATTTGTATATATGATCATTTATTGAAACAGTTATACATGATGGTTATTTCCAATTTTGTGATATTGTAAATAAAGTTACTTTATAGAAATATTTGTCCACTTCTGCGATTACTTCCTTAGGGGTCCTTTTATGCAGTAAAGTTATTGGTGCAAAGATAATAAACATTTTTAAGGCTCTTGGTTTATATGGTTAAACCACTTTTCTTCCTTTCTTTCTTCCTTTCTTTCTTTCTTTCAAGATTTATTTTGTTGTTTTGAGAGAAGGTGAGAGGGAGAGAAAGGGGAGGGCACAGCCCGGCCTCCATAGTTGTACGTCATCAATTGTGACATAGTTTCATTCCACACAGGTGGATATGGGGCAGCACAGGGAAAGGAACTGAACTGGGAACCTCCTGCATGGGAGGAGAGAACCTTTGCCACCATCCTGGTGGTTACCATTGTGCTGCAGTTCAGCACAGGGGTCTGCAGGGCCAGGGCCAGGATTCGATCCCTGGACCACACGGTTGCAAGGCAAGCGCTCCACCTGTTGAGCTATCCCAGCATCCCCTCAACCACTTTTCAAAGGGCTGTCCTGATTTACAAAACCAACCAAGCTGATATTCTATAATAAATCCTTTCTTTGCTGTTGAGATGGGTACATTTCAATTGCTTGGCATAATTTAAATGGAATTCGATTAAGGTCTATGTTGTAGGCTGTACCATTCAATAACAAGTATTAAACCTGCTGTAATATTAATAAATATTTATTGTGAATTTCAAAGAGAGCTAGATTTTATTTGTTCACTTGGAAGACTTCATTAGTTTACTGCCCTTCAAATCAGCAAAGGCCTCAATTTATTTTCATCTTGTGTAATTTCCTTTGTAGTCACAACAAAACTCACGAATTATAAACCAGGTCTGGGAACATACTGCAGAGGAATCATCCAAACAAATTTTGAACAACACAGGTTCCAAATAAGACTCACATTTATTAGATTTAAGCTAGAGTCTTAGAATCTGTATTTTAGAAGAGGCGGCCCAGGTACGGCCCATCCAGGTTCAGGCTTGGCTACCACTGTAATGTGTTATTAGGAAACTGTCTTAAAGACTCTCACCATCCTTCTTAAACTTTACACCTCTTATTTGTAGCCAACAATTCAAGAAATATTTGACCACAGTACTCCTTTCAAAATTATAATTGATCGATGGAACATTAAAGTTCGCAATAGGATTAAAGTAAAATGTTCTTGCCCATGGAAGAATTGTTAACAATTAACATTTGACTATTCTGTTTAACATCTAATGAAAGTTAAATAATATTACAAATACATCAGCATTATAAGGCATAAGCTAATAAAAGAGACCAGTGATCATCAATAGGATAGCATACCGCTGTAGGGTGAGTGGGTATCTCAGGCATCAATTCACAGATTAATGTATCATGCATTGATGAATTAGATGTAGTCTCTCGTGTTCCTTTTGTTCTTGGTAATATATTACACACTCTTTCCATGCCTTACCTCTGTTTCTTATGATGTACATATGATATGCATACATGTGTGTGCATATGCACACATGCATTTTAGAAAAACTTTAGAGAAAATGAATGTTGATGTCTCCTTTTAGAATACCTATACACACTACAGAGAGCACTCATACTGAGAAAGACAATTTGGGAAACGCTGACTGTCTTAATTAGGGCATATACTGTAGCAAAGGGAAATACATTCAAACTAACTCATGTGAAAAGAAGTTTACAGGAGAGAGCACAAGAACTTCTCACACAAACCAAGTGCAGAAATGATAGCAAGGCATTAACAGCTGTGATAGTCACTACCCCCACCCCCAAATGATCTCAAATCCACCTTCCGTGAAATTCAGCCATTTGCTCACTTCACATCTCTTTCAACGAGTCACCTCTGAGGACAAGGCCTGGCCACTGTGCATCACAGATGGCACATTGCACGCTCTTGCTAAGGTTTGGTTGTTGAGGTGGTGAACGCATCTGTACACATCTGGAATTCAAAACGGCAAGCTCCCCTTCCAATTCACAATCTATCTCATAGGTGAGAAATGAGCAAATAAACACCAAGATTCTGAGTGGGATCAGCTCCAATGTATTAGGCCAACAAACGGGAACAGCACTTGGAAAATTATTTAAACAAAAACAAAAACCCAGAAGAGTCAGATAAAGTGACAAACAAACAATGATTTCTATGTGATTTTTAAAATGTAGACACACATAATGGCGGCTTGAAGTACACGGTGTTTTTCTGTTAGACCCTATTTATTGTTCAAATCTCAAGTGGAAAGGAAGGTCAGCCACGAGAGGCACTTACTGGTGAACGATCCAGGCATGACAAAGTTATTTCTTTACAACACTGAGGTTTCTCATCTCAACAAGACATAACCTAATTTTTTCTGTAATAATACATAATCATTCTAAAAAAAATGCCAATACCTATAAAATTTCTTGCACCCCTATTCTACTGTCCCAGAAGTAATCACTAGCACTATATTTGATGCATGTATATACGTACGAGGGCTGTCTGGAAAGTATCCAGTCGTATAACCATTCTCGTTATATTGACAATGGCTGGATTTTTTCTAAACAGCCCTCGTACATTCTGTGTGCACACAGATTTTAGTATTGAGGAGCTGATACCACACACATATTCTACAAGCTGCTTTTTTCATTTGACATATTATTGACACCATTTATATCAATAAACAGATGGCTGCAGAATTTTCCATCATATGGATGAACTATAATTTGTTTGACCCCCATCCTTGTCATGAACATTGATTTTTTTAATCTAAGTTTTTAGTATTATAAATATCTGTTCAATAAATTTCAATGCATATAACCTTATCTTATTGTTTCCTTGGATAATTCTAAAGAGGAATTTCTGGCTTGATCTCTAATTAGTTTGTGCCAATGTCCAGAATAACATGCCTCCCCCAACTTGCCCTGATGTTCATATTCTTATTTCTAGAAACTGTGAAAATGTTAGGTTACATAGTGAAGGGGATTTACAATTGCAGATAGAATTAAGGTTGCTAATCAAATACATTTAAAATCGGGGAGATTATCCTGGATTATTTGGGTGGGCCCAATGTAATCACAAAGCTTTTAAAAATAGAATAGGAAGGCAAAAAGAAGTCAGAGATGTGATTACAGAAGAAAGGCACAGAGAAATGCAACGTGTTTGGTTTTAAGATGAAGGAAGGAGTCACGCGCCAAGGGATGTGTGCAGCCTAACGTCTCTCAAGATCATCTTGTATGATCTTTGACTAAGTTGCTTCACAACCAACTTTGCTAATAATTACTTTCAGTTTCCAAGCTGTACTAGGTGACTAGTACAACTAACAGTTAATTAAAGTGACCAGATTTTAACATTGGTAAAGCGGGACACCATTGACCCGGGGCGGGGGGAGGGGGTTCTTGATTAAAAATTGGGTCTATCTCCCGCCGTTCTCTAGCTTGTCGTGCATTCTTTCCAAAAATCGGGACTTTTTTAAAACGCCGTGGGATGCAGGACAAATTGTTAAAAATCGGGACTGTCCCGCCAAAAGCGGGATGTCTGGTCACCCTAAACTACCGTAACTGTACTACAGAACTTATATACCGTATTTTCCGGCGTATAAGACGACCCCCTAATTTTACAGTTAAAACATAGGTTTAGGCCTATACTCGCTGTATAAGACTACAGCCTTGGAAGTGGGGGGTAGTCTTATACAGAGAATATAGGCCTAAACCTATGTTTTAACTGTAAAATTAGGGGGTCGTCTTATACGCCGGAAAATGCGGTAGGTAAAGTTGTCTCTCCAAAGTCACACAGGTGTTGAGCAGGGCTTTAAACAGAGGCCTGTTTACCATTGAAGCCCAGGACATGACCTAATCCACTGACGGATTTCCCAGGCCGGGAAAGTGACTGAAACCAGCATTTGGCTATGTGACCTGACAACCGTTACATTGTCAGAACTGGGACTTAAGTTCAGGTCTCCCGTCTCGAGGGGCTTCTTCCATTCCAGACGGATGCCTCTCCCTGCCAGAACATACAATTTGCACTCAGGACCACCCTAAAGGAAGAATGGGAACTTCTGAATGGCCTTGCATTTCCTTAAGACAGTCTTTAGGACCAATGGTTGCTAGAAGGGAGGGAGGTTGGGGGATGGGTGAGAAGGTTGAAAGGCTTAAAAAGTACAAATTAGTAATCACAAAACAGTCACAGGGATATGAAAGACTGCCTGGAGAAAACAGTCAATAATGTAAAAACTGTGGTGTCAAATGGGCACTCAACTGAGCAGGGGAGCACTTTATAAATTATATAAATGCCTAACCCCTGCACAGTACACCTGAGACTACGAGAAAATACGTAACATTGAAGGTCAACTACAATTAAAAAATACATCCGCGTATAATCACGAGATGTTGAATGTCAACTATAAAAAGTAAAATACAAAGCAGACACAGTCTTTTGGGAGCCTAGCCTGAAGCAGACCCAAGAACCATGCTGCTGGTTGTCAGACTAGAAAGATGCCACCTTGTAAGGCTGCCCTATGTGAGAGCCAGACCATTGGCCTGTCTTTATTTTTTTATTTTATTTTTTTTCCCTGTTTTTGTGAAGGTTTATTTTCTTTTTTTTTTTTTTTTTTTTTTTTTTTT
>PVKE010026483.1:0-22269 GCA_004027555.1 Craseonycteris thonglongyai
ACTGCAATACTACTGCCACACAACAGGCAAACGCATTTACCTTTTAAATTAATGAAACAATATGATTCCTCCCAGTCTGTGTTAAAATTATAGGTTTGTTTTCTCTTATTTGGTCCACTCATTTTAGGACTAAAAGAATAAAAATAAAAATAGTTATAGAACTACAATATCATATCAAATTGCCACCATAATAATAGATTACCTACCTCGCTTTTAGTTCATTTAAAATCGAATATATCAAAACACTGTGATCCTAGCTAACCGTCACGACCCGATCAGTCCAGCAACCGCAATCAAAATAGCAACTTGGCGTCTCCGGGTTGGGTGGAGGAGAGTTTAAAGAGTGTAGCGGCTAAACAAGACGCGACATGTACAAAGGCGAAAGCTAGGGGAAAACTTATACATACGATATCGCAAACATACCAACGGATATAATAAACCTGTGCAGATACTCAAACAATATTTTAAAATTCTAACAAATGTATAAAAATAAATTATAGTTTTACTTAGTGTTTATGAAAAACTTCTGATGCAGTCAAATAATGGCAGGCGCACAGAAATCGGGCCGTGGGCGCCATGCTGCCCGCGGGCATGGGGTTGGGAATCCCTGCTCTACAGGAATGTTTAAACTGATCTAATGGTGAATGCCTTGATGTGGGACATCAGCTTTCCAGTTTGCAGAATCCCTAATGCTCCCTTATTGTCTTAGATCAGGGGTGTTCAATCTTTTGGCTTCCCTGGGTCACACTGAAAGAATTGTCTTGAGCCACACAGAAAATACACTAACACTAACGATAGTGGGTGAGGCAAAGATGGTCAAGAAAAAAATCTCAAAATGTTTTAAGATGGTTATGAATTTGTGTTGGGCTGTATTCAAAGCCGTCCTGGGCTACACATGGCCCATGGACTGTGAGTCCAGCCAAGCTAGTCTTAGACTGTGTTGTTTCCCAAATGTTAGTGACATGGTCCATGTGACTGCTCCTCTAGAGCTGCACTGTCCTCACTCACTCATGTAGACTGTTGTGACACGTGTCCCTTTGAGGTGTGTAACATGACAGTCCTGTTTAAAGGCATTTGAGTTTAGTTAACCTGATTTAGACATCATCCCTTCTAAAACCATGCTCTGGCAAGATCATTCTAAGATCTTTTGTGGATTCACCTGTATGATGTGTTGATCTAATTATAAATCCTGACAGAGAAATAAAGTCAGTTATAAAAGCTAGCCTCACTTGACCTACATCAAATTATTAGCTATATTTTTGGAAAAGCATATCAATGGGAAGGATATCTAAATTAAAAACAACGTACACATCCAAAATATGCTTTTGTCAGGAAAATAAAACTGCTAATGTGGAGTAAGTGGTAATTGATCAAGGTGACCAGATTTTAACATTGGTAAAGCGGGACACTATTGACCAGGGGGGAGGGGGTTCTTGATTAAAAATTTGGTCTATCTCCTGCCATTCCCTAGCTTGTCGTGCATTCTTTCCAAAAATCGGGACTTTTTTAAAACGCTGCGGGATGAGGGACAAATTGTTAAAAATCGGGACTGTCCCACCAAAAGTGGGACGTCTGGTCACCTTATAATTGATACACTTGGGATTATTATTTTTTTAAGATTTATTTTTATTGTTTTTGACAGATGGGGGGCGAGGGCCCAGAGCAGTCTCCACAGCTGCACATTATTCATTTTCTACATAGTTTCATTCCACAGGTGGGTGCAAAGCTGCACAGGGCAGGAATTGGCCAGGAGCCTCCCACATGGAAGGTATGCCCTGGTGAGAACCAAACTGGGGGACTCCCTCATGGGAGGCATGCCCTGGTGAGAACCGAACTGGGAGCATGCCCCAGTTCAGCGTATGGGTCTGCAAGGGCTGGTCAAGATTCAATCCTTGGACCCCGGAGCTGAAAGACGAGCACTTAACCCACTGAGCCATCCTGGCATCCCCTGGGATCATCATTTAAAACTTTTGTAAGCACCTGTGAGGATAATGGTCACTGAATGAGGATCGCAAACAAGGAGATCAGAGGCCAAATACAGCCAGTAATGTGTTATGTTTGGCCAGCACTGTCTTTTCTTTGTTTCTTCTTTATTCTTTCTTCTTCTTCTTCTCCTCCTCCTCGCCATTCCCCTCCCCCTTCTTCTTTTTTCAATTTATTCTGATTGTTCTTGGCCCCTGGGACCGGTGCTCCCCAATTTAGGCACACATACCATCATTCCCTGTCGTCCTCATGGGCTTTCTTAAGATTAGCTGTCTGCCCACTATGTAATTTTGAGTTTTAAAGCCTGTGGTATAAAGCAACTCAGATAAATGCTAGGAGTAATACTATGACTTAAAAACTACACTAAGATAAACTAAACGCAAGGATTATATGGATACAGAAAAATCTTCTAGATTTTGAAACATTATAGGCAACCCCCTCCTACCATCAACCAACCATGAAACAGACTGAATATCTCTCCATCATTGCTCCCATTTCTTAAGTTTTAAAATATTATAGAAAACAAGAATGATGGGTGTCTTCTCCTCAGTCGCTTTGGCACAATCAGAACTCCCACTCTTGGAATGTCATAAAAACCAGATCAATAACCACCTGTCTCGAATCACGTGCAAAATTTCCTCCTCAGATACAAGGCGGAGGAACAAGGACCCTTTTGAGCTTCTTTCCAGCGCTGTGAGATTCAGGAATTAGTTCACAGTTTCGTCCCAGGCACTTTAAACCAAAGTTTGCACGCAGCAAACACATCATGGGACACATAATCCAAAAACTCTCTCTCGAAAGGATCCTCGAAACTTTAAGCAACTAAACAGCTTCACATCCATAATATCATGGACCAAATCCAGGCCAAAGTGCTCTCTAAAGGAGGCTATTTATTATTTCCCAAGTTCCTGAAGAAACCATTTTGTCTTAGTATTAATAATAATAAGCTCAAATCTGGAAACATAACAGGAACTTCAATAGGAGAAAATTACCCCTTCTGAACACAGTCCAGTTCTAAAATATATTTCAGTTTGAAGTCCAGCATACTGGATTAAAAAGTGAAAGCTACATTTTTATCTTATTTACATTATGAAAAAATGCATTTCATGTAGCGTTTCTGACAGATATTTTTTCTGTGACCCTTGAGAATAAACACTTAGATTCATTAAATACATAATCATTTACAGATGACCATCTAAGGAGGCAACTAAAATGAAACTACAAAAGTTTTATGTAACAATATGAAAAAATCCATTGTCTATAGAAAAGTATTCAGCACAATCTGGCACGAAGTCTGAACTAATTACTTTGTGTTTATTTTCTAAGGATACAAAAAGAAAGTAGAAAATACTTTTCCCTAAAATTGTAACAACTGAGTACTCTGTCAGTAAACTGATCGACTACATTTTTAGAGCATTCATTGTATTGTATTAGAAGCCTGGTACAGTGTGCTATGTGATTTACGGGGTCAGGGGGACTTACAGTGCAAGGTAAAATAAAATTATTAAAGTATCTTTAAATATATGGGCACGTGCATGCACAGTATAACTATATAATCTTATAATTTACCCATCAAATCTATTATAGAAAACCCCAAATTGCGTATTTATAACTGTGTCTATACAGCGATAGAGAATTCACAGAAAGTCCTCTAAGGATTTCTCATTAGAAAGGCAAAGTAAGAAAACAGTATTTTCCTGGGGATTCCATCCTTTTCTTCACAAGGCAGAACGGAGCTTCTAGGCCCTCCAGCCATCTGAGCAGGTAGAAACAGCAATCCAGGAATTCAGACTAAGAGGTGGAGATGAAAGGCACAGAAGAGAAGGGGCAGAAAGGCCTACATTATAGGGAGGCGTTGCCTGAGGAGTTCTGAGAGGAAGTGGAGGCTGGGAAATAGTGAAGGACAGGGTGGGGGGAGGGAAGCAGGTAGTTGATCAGCTGAGTGATGTCAAGGTTTTCCTGCAAGCCATGGAGAGCTGCTGAAGGGTTTATATGGGTGGGTGGTGGTTAAACAGTGACCAGTAGTCACTAAAAGAGCACATGGCAGAGGTGGAGAGGCTGGGAAGACATTATATGAGGGGACTTCTAGGACCACATTGTAAGGAAAGCAGGAGCGGACAGTGTTCACAAAATTTTGTGAGAAACCTATCCTACTACTAGTTCATGGATAACATAATTGGAATACCATGTTTATAAAGTGCTATTAGCAATATGGTCTCAATAAACTAAAAAATCTCTAGTTTAAAAGCAGCCAATCAAACTTTGCATATCTAAATTTTTCTACAGCACTTCAATCTCAGTTTGATCACAACTGAACTCATTATTTTTCCTCTCAAACATACTCCCCCTCATTCTCTAGAAAATTTCTCCTGAGATTTCTATTATCCCCACATGAAAATACAAAAAAACTGAGCTTTAGAAGTTAACTAGATCAAGGTCACACTTAAGTGATATGACTAAAATCAAGGTCTGATTTTAAAAATAATATACCATATTTTTCCTTGTATAAGATGCCACACCCCCCCATGTATTAGATGACTTACTTTTGTAACCCAACATTAAGAAATGAAGATATACAAAAGGCCAACAGATACATGAAAAAATGCTCAACATCACTAACAATTAGTGATGCAAATTAAAACCACAATGAGATGCCACCTCAAACCTGTTAGAATGGCTATAATCAACAAGACAAGGAATAACAAGTGCTGGAGAGGCTGTGGACAAAAAGGAACCCTCATACACTGTTGGTGAGAATGTAAATTGGTACAACCACTATGGAAGGCTGTATGGAGATTCCTCAAAAAACTAGGAATGGAATTGCCATAGGACCCAGCAACCCCTCTTCTAATAGAAATGTTTTGGTCATAGAGAACTGGCTGACTTCCATTGTGCACTTCAACACTTTGTTTCAGAAGTGTATTGGTACACCCATGTTTTATCACCATTGATAACATGGCCAAAAACATCTTGCTTCTCCAAAAGGTCTTGGCAAACTTCAACTTTCCTTTGCTTTTTGTTCATTGGTGAGCTCCTTCAGGACCATTTCTTCACACACCTTTCTCACACCAAGATATTCAGTGAAGATTTTCCTAAATGTTTCTCTATTGATGTTTACTTTATCTGCTACGCTTCTCACAGTCAGCTGACAATTTTGACACAAAATTCAATGAATATTTGCAATGTTTTTATCAGTTCTGCTTGTTCCTGGCCGCCCTGACCTCTCTTCATCAGTGATGCTTTCTCTACCCTCAGAAAAATGTTTAATCCATTTGTACACTGCTGTCTCTTCATGGCATTGTCCCCATAAACTTGGACTAACATGTCCCTGATTTCACTTCTACTCTTGCTAACTTGAACAAGAAATTTAATGTTTATTCATTGCTCTAATTTAACTTCTGACATTCTCACAATGGCACACAAAAAACGCGACAATAGTGAATACCACTCAGCACGACACTGCCACACATCAACAGGAACACTGTTGTGAGACACTGATACACCAAGTTATTTATACAGTCCTGCCAACATAAACAGATGGTGGCAAGTTCACAGACTTAATTGTAAGACCGCATCTATTTCCTATGCTGTATATCACATCTCTATGACTTATTTGTTTTATGCTTGGAAATCTGAACTCCTTATTCTTCTTCACCTTTTCCTCAGATTAAAAACAAAATTTAATTACAGTTGACATTCAATATTATTTTATATTAATTTCAGGTGTACAGGATAGTGGTTAGACATTTATATAATATGCAAGGCGATCCCTCTGACTAGTCTAGTACCCATCTGCACTTATGCATAATTATTACCATATTATTGACTATATTCTCTATGCTATACTTTACATCCCATGACTATTTTGAAACTACCAATTTGTATTTCTTAATCCCTTCACCTGTCTCACCCTGTCCCCAAACCCCCTCCCATCTATCACCCCAATAAATCTTGTACCCATCTGACACCATACATAGTTATTACAATATTATTTACTATACTCTTTAAGCTACACCCTATATCCCATAACTACTTTGTAATAACCAGTCCGTATTTCTTAAATACTTCCACTTTTTCACCCATCTTGTCTGGCAACCATCAAAATGTTCCATACCTCTATGAGTTTTGGTTTTGTTTGTTTATTTTGTTCATTATAATCCACTTATAAATGAAATTACATGACATTTGCCTTCCTCTGTGTGACTTACTACATTTAACACAGTAACCTTTAGGTCCATTCATGTTGTTGTAGATGGCAAGACTTCATTCTTTTTTATGGCTGAGTAATATTCCATTGTCGATATGTACCACATCTTCTTTATCCATTCATCCATTCAGAAAAACTGAGGTTGCCTTCATATCATGGCTATTGTAAATAATGTTGCAATGAACATATGGATACACATGTCTTGGTTTTTTTGTTTTTTTCTTGTAAAAATAAACAGAAGTGGGATTACTAGGTCCTTTTTCGTCTCTTGTAGCCTTTGTTTTAAAGTCTATTTTGTCTGGTATAAGTATTACTACCCCAGCTGACAGTCTTATGGGAGCTCCCTTGTAGGTAACTACTTTTCTCTTGACTCTTTTAAGATTCTCTTTGTCTTTAACCTTTGGCATTTTAATTATAATGTGACTTGGTGTGGGCCTGTTTGGTTTATCTTGTTTGGAATTCTGTGCTTCCTGGGCTTGAAAATTCACTTCCTTCACCAGGTTAGAGAAGTTTTCCATCATTATTTCTTCAAATAGGTTTCAATTCCTTACTTTTTCTCATGCTCCTAGAATAAGGTGATCAGATTTTAACATTGGTAAAGCGGGACACCATTGACCGGGGGGGGGGGGGGGGGGTTCTTGATTAAAAATTTGGTCTATCTGTCGCCGTTCCCTAGCTTGTCGTGCATTCTTTCCAAGAATCGGGACTTTTTTAAAACGCCGCGGGATGCAGGACAAATTGTTAAAAATCGGGACTGTCCCACCAAAAGCGGGACGTCTAGTCACCTTAGCTTAGACGTAAATTTTGGTATGCTTGATGTTGTCCCAAAAGCCCCTTAAACTCTCCTCAGTTTTTGGATTTTTTTTGGCTGTTCTGAATGGGTGTTTTCTGCTACCTTATCTTCTACACCTCTGATTCGATCCTCTGCTTCATCTAATCTGCTGATTCCTTCTAATGTATTCTTCATTACAGTTATTGTAGTCTTCATTTCTGGCTGGATTTTAATGTTTTCTATCTTAATTTTTATGTTTCCTATCTCTTTGCTGAAGTTCTCACTGAGATCATTGAGCATCCTTATAACCAGTGTTTTGAACTCTGCATCTAATAGATTGCTTGTCTCCATTTTTTTTTTTTTTTTTTAGTTCTTTTTCTGGGGCTTTGATCTTTTATTTGGGACATGTTTCTTTGTCTCTCCACTTTGGCTGCCTCCCTGTGATTATTTCTATGTATTAGGTAGGGCTGCTATATCTCTCAATCTTAGTAAAGTAGCCTTATGTAGTGGTGTCCTGTGAATCCCAGTGGCCCAATCTCCCTGGTCACCAGAGCTAGGTCCTCCAAATGTGTCCCATGTGTATGTTGTGTGTCCCCTCCTGTTGTGGTTGAGTCTTGGTTGCTGTTTGCATGTCAATAGGAGGAATTGAACCTCAGACTCATTAGTTGTGAGGATTGGCTGTGACTACAGTGGAGGAGCTCTTGTGCAAGGGCTGACCCTACAGAGCAGGATTTGTTTTAGCAGGGCTCTGGTGCCTACAGGCTGCCCTTTGCATATGTAATCCTTGGAGGTGGGTTGGTGATGTTTCACTCAGTCCAAAGATGGACACCGGGCATGCCAGACCTACGGCCTCCTGGGAGGAGACCTGCTGCAGGCCAAATTCTGGCACAACCTGTGCCCTTTCCAGGGCCACCTGTCATGAGCCACAAAGCAATCCACAGATGCCTTATATTCACACTGTGCTTAGAGGTACCTCAAGAAGCTAAGCCACAAACCAAGGCTAGCTGTCACATGTGCCTGGGTTAGGGGCTGCTCAGCCAGAGGTACAAGACATGCCAAAGCCAGATGCTGCTTATTTAGGTTATGCGAACCTTTGAGAGATTTTAGGAAAGTATGCAGCATGCTCCAAGACAGGGTGTTTGTAGGGAAAAGCCACTGGAAGCAGTTTGGGTGTGCCCTAAAGTTGAGAGTAGGTCTCAGAATCACCAGGGCAGAGTAAATGAATGGTGTTCGCCAGGCTGATGGAGATTTCGATATGATGGCCACCTGCGTCCACATACCAAGAACCCAGAGGGCTCAACAAAGAAACAATGGCTTCCACCAGCTCCTCCATTTGGGAGAAAGCTTCCCTCTAAGGTGACCAGATTTTAACATTGGTAAAGCGGGACACCACTGACCGGGGGGGAAGGGGGCTCTTGATTAAAAATTTGGTCTATCTCCCGTCGTTCCCTAGCTTGTTGTGCATTCTTTCCAAAAATTGGGACTTTTTCAAAATGCTGCGGGACGCAGGATAAATTGTTAAAAATCGGGACTGTCCCGCCAAAAGCGGGACGTCTGGTCACCTTACTCTAGCCCTCACCCTGAAGCCAGTAAACTGTTCTTCCCTGTAGGTCCCTGGCACCTTTCAAGCTGCTGCCCAAGCGCTAGAGCTCAGAGTGAGTGAGTCCATCAGTGAATAAGTCTGTGGCAGGCCCTTTAAGAGGAGCACTTGGGACTACAACAGCCCTGTAATGCTCAGCCACAATCTCCACTGCTTTTTACTCCCCAACACTAGAACCCTATGCTGAAGAGCCTGGTGTGTGGCTGGGACCCCCCACTTCTCCAGAGATGACCTCTGCAGCCAAGATGTCCCTCCTGATTTTTAATGGTCACACACAAGTATGGAACCAGGCCAGTCCTCATCTCTGCCCCTTCTATTTGTCTCGAGGTGGCTTCGTCTCTATGTCCTTAGCTGTAGGGCTTCATTTCAGCTAGACTTCAGGTGATTTTTAATGACAGTTGTTCTGTAGTTCTGTTGTAATTTTGGTCATGAGATGGGGCAAACTCAGCATTTGCCTACCTTGCCATCTTGACTGGAAATTCTCTTTTCTTCTGTAAAAGAGTTATGCTGTGTCATGCTGGCAGGAGTGTCATGTGTATTGTGTTTACTGTGTCTCTTGATTGCATCGTTTACTCTTGTGTTGTTTTGTATAGTAACATGCTGTACAGCAAGCTTGTCCAACCTGTGGCATGTGGGCTGCCCGCAGCCCAGGACGGCTTTGAATGCAGCCCAACACAAATTTGTAAACTTTCTTAAAACATTATGAGATTATTTTGCAATTTTGTTTTTTTTTAGCTCATCAGCTATCATTAGTGTTAATGTATTTTATGTGTGGCCCAAGACAATACCTCCTCTTCTAATGTACCCATAGAAGCCAGAAGATTAGACATCCCTGCTGTATATACTATCTCACAGAACCTAGATGTAGAGTAGTCAGTACCTTCTAGGTTTGTGTAAGTGAAATCTATGATGTTCCCACAGCAATGAAATTACCTAACAACCCATTTCACAGACTTAACTGCTGTTAAGTGGCATATTACTGTAACATAAAAGTCTTAGAGATTAAGTTTACTGGCTTCATTTTAAGAAAAAAATGAGAGCTAATCAGAATAAAAAGATTAAGATTAATAATACACAGATTAAGTCAGGGGTGTCCAATCTTTTGGCCTCCCTGGGCCAAATTGGAAGCAGAACTGTCTTGGGCCACATATAAAATATACTAACACTAATGATAGCTGGTGAGCAAAAAAAAAAAAAGGTTGCAAAAAATATCTAATGTTTTAAGCAAGTTTATGAATTTGTGTTGGGCTGCATTCAAAACCGTCCTGGGCTGCATGCAGCCCGCAGGCTGTGGGGTAGAGAAGCTTGGATTATGTTCTATACAATTAAATTATGCATTACAATATTTTTCATTTGTTCTCATCTTAAAACCACACTTTTGTTGGTCACACTGCATGTAGTGAGCATCTTATAGTTATAAATGCAGCACAGATTTATAATTCCTTCATTTGGAATACCTTGATTTTCATGAATTATATAGTAAAATCCTTCAATGCACTGTTATATACTACTTACTACTAACTAAGAGGGTTAAAGGTGGCAGAGAAAATTAACAACAAAAAATCTGTATGATCCACTGAGAGAAAAGCAAAAGATGTGTCGTTAACATAAGCATGCTGGTAGAAGGATTAAGGGCACAGAAAGCAAGGCGGGAGCTAATTTTTTTAGGTTTTCCTCCTGAAGGCAGCAGTCAAAGTGAGAAAGTCCCTGAAACTTAGGTGACAGCCTCTAGCAAAGTCAAAAATTTTAGAGCAGTGAAATAAAGGACTCAGGTCTTTTCCTCAATTTCCTTTGATGTCTCATATCTAAAAACTCTTTTCAATTCCATATTTGAAACCCAAGGATCACAAAGAGATTGCAACTGGTAATAGGTGGCTAAACATATTTTACATAAAAGGTAAGTTCAGGCTGTTGGAAGGCTCTTAAAATCTAAAGAAGAGGGAAGGGCAGAAACACTTCTCCCCAATTCAGTTAGCTGACTGTTAAAAAAGGAACAACAGAGGGCTTTGTGTGGCTGGAAAAACAAGAAATTCCAGAGAATGTCATTGGAGGGGGTGGTTTCATAGACTTCTCTGGGGAGAAAGCTAGGAACGTGGGCCTCTGAACACACAGGAAACTGAATAACCCTCCAGTACACGAAAATTAAAGTAAGCCATTTGAAAGCGATCTCCCAGATTCTTTCAGACAATAGGAACTGGTTCACTGATATAACCCATTATTATAATCTTGTTGTTTTTAGGGTAGTGATGTAGTACTTGTGGGAGCCTATGCAATGGCAGTAACAGCTATTCTTTGCAAAGGTGACAAGGGAAAAGAGTCCACTAGTAATGAGCTATTAATAACATTAAATGTTCTTGAAGTGAACAGGTGGAGAAACCAGCCAGTAGCACGTACTGATACCCAGGGAGGACAACAGGACTAGAAGGTGGTGGGGGACAAGCTATTACTTAAAAACAAAACAGAGGTCATCATACAGGAAATTCCTCAGTTCCTCTCTCCACTCCAAACCTCCACCCCCACACATATAAATGTATCTCTATTTAGCCTCATCACTTCCTCTTCTTTGTTCCTAGAGGATCCGGTCCACCTCCTATGCAAAACTTATCTCTCCTACCCAAATTGTAGATTGCATTCTCTCCTACCTCCCTTGAAACCTTTCCCACAATTTAACTCCTCCCCGTATGTTTGACTCTTTTTATTCATTGCTTCCTCCTTAGAAAATAAGCAGGCTCAACTTTCTCCTATCACTGAAAACACTTTTATTTATTTTTGATTATATAAGTAATTCTTAAATTTATGAACATGTGCTTCCTAAAATTTTTAAATTATGTGTAAATTAATTAAGTCCCCCTTGAATATAATTCCCCTCCTCATTCTCAAATTTACATCATAGTTACTCACTGCTGTCACTTCTGCATGAATACTTACAGACTATAATATAGTTTTGTCTTTTTCTCTTTTTAAATAACTGGTTTAATACTTTGTGTATTGTTGGGCAGTTTGCTTTGTTCACTGAACCATATATGTCTTATCACATCAGAAGGTCCATCTCCTTGTTTTATACTCTAACTTGATATAGGATTTCACAGTATTTACGTACAGCTTATTTAACCAATGTACATTCACATCTGTAATGAAAGAGATCCTGTTTTACCAAACTCCTACTTGCTCTTCATATTACCAAAATTTTATTTTGCCAACTAAATGAAAGAATTCTCTCATATTTCTAATTTTCATTTACCTGATCACATATGATTAAGCATATTTTTATATTCATATTCAGATTAAGAATATTTTCATATGTTTATTGACTAATTATATTTTCTCTTCAGGGAACAGGCAGTTCCTATCCTTTGACTAATTTTGTAGTGGGTTGTTTCTCTTCCTTATTACTTGGGGAGTTATGTCCATGTTTTGGATATTAATCCTATTATATGTTACATATTTTTTTTGAGACAGTAGCTTACCTTTTAATATTGTTTATTGTGGCTTTTGTTCAATTTTTTTTTACCAAGTCAGGTTTGTTTTTTGCATTTTATGTCATTAAGAGGGCCTTCTGTTTCCAATATCATAAACATGTTTTCTCCATTTCCCTTTATTTATTGCCTTATTTTTATAATTTATTCAATTCATCTTATGTTTATTTTTTGTTAATGTCATGACTTAGAATCTAACTTTGTTTCTGTACAGTTGATTGCTAATTTCCCCAGCACCATTTATTAAATGATTCACCATTCTTTAACTCACATAAAATGCTACCTTTATCATACATTAAATATTTATGCATACATGAGACTATTTCTGAAATGTCCATTCGATCCTATTAATTTATTTGCCCATTTCTGTGCCAGTACCACACTATTTTAATTATCACAGATTTATAATATGGGTTGATATCTGGTAAGACAAGTCTCCACATCTTCATTCTTTAACAAAACTGTCAGCTATTCTTGCACATTTTATTTTCCTTGTAAATTTTAAAATCAGTTTTGTCAAGTTCCAATTCTTCTAATTTATTTGAACACAAAACTCATTTTTCAAAGATCAGTGTTCAGAAGAACACACTTAAGTGATACATTGCCTTAGATTGTATCTGGTCCAAAGATTTATTTTGTTTGGTCAGCAGAGTGTTGACCGGTTCATGTTTTTAAAAACATTTGACACCCATCTGAGAGCCAAAAGTAAATAATGAATGTGCAACAGGGTGTGGGTATGTGTGTGGTGGGGTGTCTTTGCTTTCCCAAATGGCAACAACTGGCAGGAGCCGAGTGGTGAGTGTTCTTTTTATTTACATAGGCCCTAAGTCTAAGTTCTCCAGTTTCTAAACTTGTCCCATTTTGCTTATTTGTGCTATTTTCCTAAACCCTAGACAGCCTTTGCCTCTGAGGACCCTGCATTACAGTAATACCCCCTTAAACAGTCTTGTGCCCTCCCAATTCATCTTATCTCTACATTGCCACCAGAATGATTTTTTGTTGTTGTTAAATTTATTGGGGTGACATTAATTGATATCAATTACATGGTTTCCAGGTGTATGATTCTACATTGCATTGTCTATACATTGCATTATGTTCTCACTACCCAGAATCAGCTCACTTTCCATCATTGTGTTTGATTCCCCCTCCCTACTCCACACCACCCATCTCTCCCACCCACCTCCCCACTTAGCCTCAGGTAACCACTAAACTACTGACTGTGTCCATGAGTCTTTGTTTCTTTGTTTCTTTCAGTTTTATATTCCACCTATAAGTGAGGTCATATATTTCTTGATTCTTTCATTCTGACTTATTTCGCTTAATAAGATGTTTTCAAGGTCCATCCACATTGTCACAAATTGCTGTATTTCATCTTTTCTTATTGCTGAGTAGTATTCCATTGTATAAATGTACCACAACTTCTTTATCTAGTCATCTATCAGAGGACACTTTGGTTGATTCCATGACTTAGCCACTGTGAGCAATGCTGGGATGAATATTGGGGTACATGTATCTTTGTGGATTAAGGTTTTCAGGTTTTTTGGGTAGATACCCAGGAGAGGGGTTGCTGGATCATATGGCAATTCCATTCCTAGTTTATTGAGGACTATCCATACTGCCTTCCACAGTGGTTGTACCAATTTACATTCCCACCAGCAGTGTATGAGGGTTCCTTTTTGTCCACAGCCTCTCCAGCACTTGTTGTTCCTTGTCTGCTTGATTATAGTTATTCTAACAGGTGTGAGGTGGTATCTTATTGTGATTTTAATTTCCATTTCCTTAAATGCTAGTGATGTTGAGCATTTTTTCATATATCTGTTGGCTGTTTGTAGGTCTTCAAGAGAGAAATGCCTGTTTAGGTCTTCTGCCCATTTTTTAATTGAATTGTTTGTTTTTTTGTTGTTGAGCTGTATGAGTTCCTCATATATTTTAGATATTAGCCCCTAATCAGACTCACTGTTTGCAAATATTTTCTCCCATTTAGTTGGTTTCCTTTTTACTTTGTTGACGGCATCCTTTGCTGTGCAGAAGCTTTTTAGTTTGATATAGTCCCATTCATTTATTATTCCTTTTACTTCCCTTGCCTTTGGGGTCAAGTTCATAAAGTGCTCTCTGAGCCAGAAGTCTGTAAGTTTAGTGCCGATGCTTTCTTCTATGCACTTTATAGTTTCAGATCATATGTGGAGGTCCTTAATCCACTTTGAGTTAATTTTGGTATATGGTGACAGTTCGGTCCATATTCATTCTTTTGCATGTGGTTTTCCACTTCTCCCAGCACCATTTACTGAAGAGGCTTTCTTTTCCCCATTTTATATTTTTTGCTCCTTTGTCAAAGATTATCTGTCCACATATTTGTGGGTTTATTTCTGGGTTTTCTATTCTGTACCATTGATCTGTATGTCTATTTTTCTGCCAATACCAAGATGTTTTGATTATTGGCGCTTTGTAGTATAGACTGAAGTCAGAGAGTGTGATGCCTCCAGCCTTATTTATTTATTTCTTTTTTGGAAAATTGCTTTGGCAATTTGGGGCCTTTTGTGGTTCCATATGAATCTGATATTTTTTTGTTTATCTATTTCTTGAAAGAATGTCTGTGGGACTTTGATGGGAATTGCATTAAATACGTATATTGCTTTGGGTAACATGGCCATTTTAAATATGTTGATTCTTATAATCCATGAACATGGAATATCCTTCCATTTCTTTGTATCTTCTTCCATTTCTTTTAATAGTGTCTTATAGTTTTCTGTCTATAAGTCCTTCATGTTCTTTGCTAAGTTTATTCCTAAATATTTTATTTTTCTTTTGATCACAAACTGTATCATTTTTCTCATTTCTTTTTCTGCAGTTTCATTGTTTGTGTATAAAAATAGCTGTGGATTTTTGTACATTGATTTTGTATCCTGCAACTTTACTGTATTCATTTATCATTTCTAACAGTTTTCTGGTGGAGTCTTTGGGGTTTTCTATATAAAGGATCATATCGTCTTCAAAAAGTGACAGTTTAACTTCTTTGTTTCCAATTTGAATGCCTATTATTTCTTTTTCCTTCCTAATGATTCTGGCTAGGACTTCCAGCACTATGTTGAATAGCAATGGTGACAGGGGACATACCTGTCTTGTTCCTGATTTTAGAAAAAAAAGTTTCAGTTTTTCCCCATTCAGTATGACATTCACTGAGGGTTTGTCATATGTGGCCTTTATTATGTTGTGGTATTTTCCTTCTATACCCATTTTATTAAGTGTTTTGGTCATAAATGGATGTTGTATCTTGTGAAATGCTTTTTCTGCATCAATTGATATAATCATATGGTTTTTATCTTTTATTTTGCTTATGTGGCATGTGTTGAACCATCCTTGAGCCCCTGGGATGAATCCCACTTGATCATAATGTATCATCTTTTTAATGCATTGTTACATTCTATTTGCTATTATTTTGTTTAGGATCTTTGCATCTAGGATCTTTGCATCGGTGTTCATCAGAGATATTATATTGGTCTTTAGTTTTCTTTTTTGGTGATATCCTTGCCAGGCTTTGGTATTAGGGTAATGTTGGCCTCATAGAATGAATTGGAAAGTATTGCCTCTTCTTCAATTTTTTGGAAAAGTATGAGAAGGATATGTGCTATTTCCTCTTTGAATGCCTAGTAAAACTCATTAGTAAGACCATCTGGTCCTGGCCTCTTGCTTTTGGGAAGGTTTTGGATGATCGTTTCAATTTCCTTGCTGTTGACTAGTTTGTTTAAATTATCCAGTTCTTCTTCTTCTAGGTAGACAAATTGTTTCTAAAAACTTGTCCATTTCTTCGAGGTTGCAAAATTTGGTGGCATTATAGTCCTTCATATTATTTTTGTATAATCCTTTGTATTTCTGTATCCGTTATAATTTACCCTCTTTCATTTCTAATTTGAATTATTTGTGTGTTTTCTTTTTTTCCCTTGGTGAGTCTAGCCAGGGGTTTATTAATTTTATTAATTTTTTTCAAAGAACCAGTTCTTTGTTGTATTAATTTTTCCTATTGTTTCTGTTCTCTATTGTATTTAGTTCTGCTTTAATTTTTATAATTTCCTTCCTTCTGCTGGTTTTGAGTGTTTTTTGTTCTTCTTTTTCTAGTTCTTGAAGATGTGATATTAGACTGTTTACTTGTCATTTTTCTTGTTTCTTGAGAAAGGTCTGTAGTGATATAAATTTCCCTCCTATTACTGCTTTTGCTGCATCCCAGTAATTTTGGTATGTTGTGTTTTCATTGTCATTTGTTTCTATGTATTTCTTAATCTCTTCTTTTATTTCTTTGATCCAGTCATTTTTTTAATAACATATTGTTTAATATCCATGTATATGTGGTTTTTCCTACTTTCTTTTTGTAGTTGATCTCCAATTTCAAAGCTTTGTGATCGGAGAATACACTTGGTATGATTTCAATCTTCTTAAATTTGCTGAGGCTAGCTTTGTGTCCCAGCATGTGGTCTATCCTTGAAAACGTTCCATGTGCACTGGAAAAGAATGTATAGTCCTGTGTTTTAGGATGAAGTGTCCTGTGTCAATTATGTCCCGTTGCTCTAATGTATCATTTAAAGCTGATATTTCTTTGTTAATTTTCTGTTTGGATGGTCTGTCCATGGCTGTCAATTGGATGTTTAAGTACTATACTATAATTGTGTTTTTGTCAGATTTTCCTTTTAGATCTGTTAGTGGCTGCTTTGTAAATTTTTGTGCTTCTTGGTTGGGGGCATATATATTAATAAGTGTAATATCTTCTTGTATTGTCCCCTTTATCATTATGAAATATTCGTTTTGTCTCTTATTATCTTTTTGATCCTGAAGTCTGCTGTGTCAGATATAAGTATGGCTACACCTGCTTTTCTCTGGGTGTCATTTACTTGGAGTATTTTTTTCCACCCTTTCACTTTGAGTCTGTGTTTGTCTTTGTGGTTGAGGTGTGTCTCTTGTAGACAGCATGAGGTTGGTTTTTGTTCTTTAATCCAGTTTGCAACTCTGTCTTTTTATTGGTGAATTCAGTCCATTTACATTTAGGGGGATGATTAATATATATGAGAATTCCCTTTAGCCATTGTATCTTTTGTTTTCTGGTGGCTTTTTTTTTTTTTTATTGCTCCTTTGTTTTTTTCTTCCCATTGATAATTTTAGTTTGATGGTGTTTATGACTGTTTTTTCTGTATTTTTGTCTTTTAATTTTGTGTCCCAGTGCTAAGTACTTTTTCAGTGGTTACCATGAACTTTATATAACAGAAAGTTTCATATATGCAGTGGTTCCTTTTCTTAAGGATGTTTCTTATCTCCATTTTCTTTGGAAACTTAAGTTTTCACTTCCTCCCCTTTTTATATTTCTGTTGTTCCAGTATATCTGTATTTACTTTTACTTTTTGTATTAGATCCAATCGCCTCCTTCAGTATTTCTTTAAATGCTGGCCTTGTGCTGGAGAATTCCTTCAGTTTTTGTATGTCTGCGAAGGTTTTTATTCCTCCTTCATATCTAAAGAATAACTTTGCTGGGTATAGAATACTTGGCTGGTAATTTTTCTCCTTTAATATTTTGAATACTTTGTTCTATTCCCTTCTGGCTTGTAGAGTTTCTGTTGAGAAATCTGATGAGAGTCTGATGGGCTTTCCTTTATAGGTTATGGTGTTCTTTGTTCTGGCTGCCTTGAGGATTCTTTGTCTTTGACCTTTGACATCTTCAGTATAATGTGCTTTGGAGAGGGTCTGTTAGGATTCAAATAGCTAGGGGTCCTGTTTTCTTCTTGGATTTGAGGTTCTAGTTCTTGCCACAGATTTGGGAAGTTCTCATCTACTGTTTGTCTGAGTAGATTCTCTGTGCCTATCTTGTCCTCTGCTCCCTCTGGAATACCCATTCTTCTTCTTCTTATTATTATTTTATTGTTTTGACTGAGAGAGAGAGAGATACAGAGACAGAGAGTGAACTGAACTGGGGGAACTCGCCAGTTCAGCACATGGGTCCGCACGGGCCGGGGCCGGGATTCGATCCTCTGTCCCAGGTGCTACAAAGTGAAAGCTTAACCCACTGAGCCATCCCGGTTTCCCCTTTTCTTATATTATTTTTTCTAATGGAGTCAGATAGTTATTGTAGATATCTTTCATTTCTTTTAGCTTTTAGGTCTCTCTCTTCTTCCTTCTGTGGCATTTCCAAATTTTTGTCTTTGATCTCACTAATTCTTTCCTCCATCTGGTCAGCTTTGCTTCCTGTGCTAGCTATTTAATTTTTCATTTCTTTTATTGTGTTGTGTATCTCCAGAATTTCTATTTGCATCTTTTTCATAGATTCCATTTCCTTTCTGAGATCACTTAGCTCCTTTCGTGTACTCTGCTAGTTTTCTCTGATCTTTTTGAATATCTTCATAATTGCAACCTTGAATTCTCTGTAATTTATCTCATGTAATTGCATATCTTCAATTTCCTTTTCTGGAGATTTTTCTTTCTTTCTGAGCTCCTTTCTTCAAAGGGTTATTCATCGCTGCTGGAGTGTTTTGTTTCCTGGACATGAGGACTTTTCCCTTGGTAGATGTGAAGGAATCTTTCTTTTACTTCCTAGTTGGTGTTAGTGTCTTATAA
Source organism: Craseonycteris thonglongyai (assembly GCA_004027555.1). Lineage (NCBI taxonomy): Eukaryota > Metazoa > Chordata > Mammalia > Chiroptera > Craseonycteridae > Craseonycteris > Craseonycteris thonglongyai. Next base: position 18,630 of record PVKE010026483.1, read on the forward strand.
TATTTCCTCCTATTTATTTGGTTTTCTCACAGTGGGAGACTTCCTAGGAGGTAAGCTTCTCTTTGATTCAGTCACCCTGGTCTCTGTATGCCTCCTCTTTGGGAAGGTATGGTGGGCAATGGTATTTTATGCTTCTGCGATCCCAGCGCTGTCAGAAGCTGCCACACCTAGATCCCTCTGCTGGCTTCAGTGGGATAGGTAGGGTGGGGCTTGTTGGGAAAGGTGCAGGTCCAATTGCTTCACAGGGTAATGGTGGCTTCCCTCTTCTGGCTTCAGCAGGAAGAGTGAGGGTGGGATTTGTTGGGAAAGGTGCTGGTCTGATTGCATCACAAGGTAATGGTGGCTTCCTGACAACAGCTCACTGAAGGCCTGCCACGAGCGAGGCCTGTGGGGTGAGCCCTGGGTGACAGCAAGGGGAAGCAGCCAGGCTCTGTGTCCAAGGCCACGCAGTGCTCTGGTTGCAGCCTCACCTCCCTGAGGGCCACTCTGCCCCTCAGCCACCAACACGCTCCCCTTGTTGGTGCTCCAGCCACTGGAACACCCGCCTCCAGCTCCAGTTGCCGGCCTCACACTCCGCGGGCCCCCAGCTCCAGCCACCCGACCCAAGCCCCAGCAGCTGAGTCCTCACTCTGGTCACCCGCGCTGATCTCTGGCTGCTGCTGGCACCTCGCTCTGGCCTCCTGCCCCATGCTCTGGCTGCCCTCACCATGCCCTGGCTGCTCCCACCGGGGCCTCTCGCCACCATCAGTTGCACCCACTTTCTCCGTCCACCCCATGCTCTGGCATCAGCGCCTCCGCCTCTGTCAGTTCCAGGCCCCCAACCCAGAGTCATTCTGCTCCTGGACCCGCGTCCCCACGCTGCCACCTCAGTCAGCCTCTCCTCTGCTGGACTCGGCTCAGCCTCTGGTTTGGTCCCTGGGTGGGTCTCCAGGTTGCGCTCCACAGAGGGTCTCCACATGTCTCCCTTTCTTTCTCTCTCACTCGCCTCTGTTTCTCCAGCTTTAGGTTTTCTCTTGGGTCTCTCAGCTGAGGCTGTGTGCTACTTAGGGATTCTCTGGTTGGATTTTAGTTGTTTAAATTGTTGTCTTTCCAGGAGAGTTACAAGAGCTCCTCTCACACTGCCATCTTGATGACAGCACCCCAGAATGATTTTTTTTTATAGTACACATAACTGGGCCACCACTCTGGTTTAAATTATTTGGCAACTTCTGGTTGCTTTTAGGACAAGATCCATTTTCTCTATAGGCCATACAAAGCTTTCTATAACCTGGAATAAGTTTTATGTGTTATTTCCCATTATCTCCATGTTACCTGTTCTTGAGCCATTTGTCTTGTCTGCCTACAGCAAGGTGACCAGACATCCCGCTTTTGGCGGGGCAGTCCCAATTTTTAACAATTTGTCCCGCATCCTGCGGCGTTTTTAAAAAGTCCCGATTTTTGGAAAGAATGCACGACAAGCTAGGGAATGGTGGGAGAACGGGAAGGGAATATACGGTTTTCGGCGGCTATATGGCTATTTCGCCAGGATATGAGTTTTATATTATTTTTGTTAATTTTATAATGTTAAACTTTAATAATAACAAATAATTGTTGAGAACTCATTATCAAGAACTGCTTATCAAAGTTTGCATTGTTGATCAGTTGTTAGAATTCAACCACCATTATTTGGACTTAATAAATAATGGCATTTTTTGGCATTGGCAACGATGAAAACATTTTGTAACTGTCTCTCAGATGATACACATTGTACTGCATGCTAGTGCTAGTTAAATAAGTGATGTCAACAAATCAGCTATTCAGATAATTTAGGTAAGTAATTTATTTACTTATTTATTTCATAAATACATAAGTTTTCTTGAATTTAGCAGACAGTACTCATATTATTTATATTTTATAGTGGCGGCAAAAAGTCTAGCGCCAGCCTTGAAAGTGACACTTACGACTTACGTTACGGCAAATTCAGAGGAAAAATAATACAAGTTAGTATTGTTATTATTTAGAAAGAAATATAGGATTACAATTAAAATAATTTTAAAAATATAGTTACTTTATAACAATCAAATTAATTTAATTTATAAAGTAACAATAAAATGTTCATGTAATTATGTACCTACTTACTGTGTTTTTAAGCAATATGTATATAATAATTTATAATATAATTTTAAATTATTTTTTTTAGATTTTTAACATAATGAGTAAGAAAAGAGGATGCAAATTCAACGATGATCTAAGAAGTAAATTTCCTTTTATTAAAAAAACCAAAAGCGATGGCATGGTAAAATGTGAGAAATGTAATGGTAAATTTTCTATTTCGCACGGCAGGAACAATGATATTTCAAAGCACTTGGAGACACAGAAACATAAAAGATACTTAAATACTGCTGCATCTTCCTCCAAAATACAGGAATTTTTTTTGGAAAACAACTTATGGAGATGAATAAAAGAAATTAGCATTAGCAGAAGGACTTATGTCTTTTCATGCTATTAACCACAATCATTCCTTCAGATCTATGGACTGTACATCACAAGTTGTCAAAAAGTTATTCAACCAAAAATTTGCCTGTGCTAGAACAAAATCCGAGGCAATTGTGTGTAATGTGCTTTCCCCATATGCATTTTCAGAATTAAACAAAGATCTAGAAAACATTAATTTTATATCCATATATTCTGACGCATCTAATCATAAGAATATAAAGTTATTTCCAACCATTATTAGATTTTTTGATTCGGAAACTGGAATAAAAATTAGAGTTTTAGATTTTGTTTCTTTGCCCAGCGAAACTTCTGAACTAATTTTCAGTTCCATTATTAATATTTTGGAAAAAAACAATTTAAAACATCAAATGATTGCATATTGTGCAGACAACACGAATGCAAATGTTGGAGGGAAAGCGAGAAGAGGTACAAATAATATTTTTTATAAATTAAACAAAAACCTTAATCAAAACATTATTGGTGTTGGTTGTGCAGCGCACATAATACATAACGCTATTCAAACAGCTGCTGACTTGTTGCCCGTAAATGTGAAAAATATTGTTATTAAAATATATTCTTATTTCTATATATACACTGTGCGCATTGAAATGCTTAAAGAATTTTGTGAAACTGCGGAAGTTGAATATCAGAAAATACTTGGATACAGTAAAACGCGCTGGTTAGCTCTTTTGCCAGCTGTCGAAAGAATTTTGAAAATATATGATCCTTTGAAATCCTACTTTCTATCACAGGATAAATGTCCTAGAATTTTAGACGAGTTTTTTGAAAAAGAATCTTCAAAAATTTGACTAGAGTTTGTACACAATCAAGCAGCTCTTTTTCAAAATGCTATAAAACTTATTGAAGGTGACAAAATTTCGGTAATCGAAGTAGCAAATGAAGTTAATAATTTAAAATTTCAGTGTCAAGAGGGGTTAGAAAATAATTTTCTTCCGTTAACTATCTGTAATAGTATAAGCCAGCTAGAAGAACAAGGTGCAATAAATCGTGCAGATATCATGAATCACGTTAAAAAGTTCTATAGTAACTGCATAGATTATTTAGAAGAATGGATGGTACATTACAATGATATTGAACATTTTCATTGGGTTACATTAAAACAAGAACTTAATTGGAATGTTGTGCAAAAATCATTCGATCATAT
>PVKE010026484.1:0-22268 GCA_004027555.1 Craseonycteris thonglongyai
TTACAAAGCACCTCCATGTGCCACCCCAGGGAATCTCCACGATGACCCCCACCAGGTGGCCTTGCCTTATTTGGCATTTTACAGATGACAAAACTGAAGTTCAGGGAGGTGAATCAACTTGCCCTAGCCACCAACACCCACACACTCACAAAGCCCACAGGGAGTGAGGGAGTTATAAACACAAGGACCAAAATACCTGCAGGGCAGAGACAGAAAATTATTGCAGTGACCGGATGGTCAACCCCCCGCCCCCACCCCCGTTCTGGTTCAGCTAGCAGTTTTTGGCTTTGAAGAGGTTTGGCTTGGGGCGAGGGTGGACAGAAGAGGATTGCTTCCAGGACAGCCTCTTGTTCATTCAGCAAACATTTATTGAATATCTATTATCTGCCCCGCAGTGCTAAGAGCTTGGGATATAGTGCTGGTTCCTTGCCAAGCTGATGGCCCCATTCCAGGAGTGTGACAAGTAGACAGTGACACATAAGGTGTAGTAGAGGCCCTGAGAAGGAAAACACAGGCTGCTCTGGGAGCCCATAGATGGACCATCTACAGTGACCTGGGGGAAGGGTCTGTGAAGGCTTTCCAGAGCAATCGGTGCCTGCGCCCATACTGGAAGGGACTTCGCAATACAAAACGGGGCTGGGGAGAAAAACTTTCCAGGGAAAGAGATTAGGACAGCTGGGGGTGGGGGTGGGGAAGAGGCAACAAACAGCAATGGAACAGAGGTTGAGGGATTGTGACAGGGGAGGCTGGAGAGATAATCCTAAAACCCAAATTCATATGCTAGCATACAATACAATATAACAAGACCCATTAAAAAAAGATCCATAATGTCGTTAATCTCAATTACTGATCATTGGTTGATTGAATCAATAATAATCGCTATAACTGGTACTGATAAGTTTATAATCGTAAGATCTAACTTGCAGTGAGTGATTAAAGTGCTCCGCTGCAGGGCATGGAGCTCTCACCTGCACAACGACCCTACCAGGTAAGTACTGTTATTGTCCTACTTTACAAATGAGAAAATTGCAGGTGGGAGAGGCTAAGAAATGTAGAGGCTTTTCTCTCTCCCAGGCCATTTTGGCAGCTGCTCTCGGTTGGGGGCCATCCTGCACCTAAGGCAGGAAGATAGTGGCCGCAAAGATGACGAAAAAGACACTGGAGTCAATAAACTCTGGGCTCTAACTCGTTATGTTAGAAAATAAGTTACGTTAGTGGAAAATAAGTGCTGGGGTACAAGCAGACTCTGAAAATGATCAGACAAGGCAAAGCAAAACTGATCATCCTCGCCAACAACTGCCCAGCCTTGAGGAAATCTGAACGAGAGGACCACACCATTTTGGCCAAGACTTGTGCCCGACACTACAGTGACAATACTCCTGAACTGGGTGCAGCGTGTGGAAAATACTACGGAGCAGGCGCAGTGGCTACCACTGACCCAGGTAATTCTGATTTCATTAGAAGCATGCCAGAACAGACTGGTGAAAAGTAAACCACGCAAAATGTTTCTTTAATAAAACTGGTTTTAAAGAGCTTGTTTACGAAAAAAAAAAAGTGTAACAAAAGTCACATGGGCTATTAGATGGTTGTTCTGGCATCAGGATCAAGGTTTAATATACACGCCAGAAACCATCCTGGAAAACAGCTTGCCTAATAGCACAGTGCCTCATCACGTGTATAGGAATTTGGACTCCATCCCAAGAGGAATAGTTATCGAGGAGTTTGGGGCAGGGAAGAGAAATCCAGAGGTTGTTTTCAAAGGCCCACCCTGGCTGTGGGGTGGAGGATGGACTAGGGGCAGAGAGGGCAGGGGAAGCCTTTTGCCTTTCACTTCATTTCTCAGATGGTGATGGCTTAGACCAGGAGAGAGTGCTGGGGCTGGAGACAAGGAGTGGATTCATGAGGTCCGCAGGAGGTCCCATTTATAGGCCTCGGTGCCTGATGGATGTGGGGAATAAGGGCAATGAAAACTTGAGGATGATTCCTGGAGTTCTGGCTGAAGCAAATGGATGAACAGCATAGCGGTTGCTCAAAGGCGACACCGAAAGAGGAAGAGGTTCTGAGGGAAGAAGATATTCACTGAGTTCATATTGCAGGTGGAGTGCAAAGTGCATGAGAGACACGGAGGAGAAGAGGACTGGGAAGAAGCTGGAGGGGAAGCTGGGATGGCTCAGTGGGTTGAGCGCTCACTTTGCAGCCCCGGGGACCAAAGATTGTATCTCGGCCCCGGCCCACGCGGACCTACATGCTGAACTGCTGTGTGCTTCCCATGTGGGAGGCCCCCAGTTCAGTTCTCACCCCCTGGTTCAGCCCCTGGCTCGAGGGGGCATGCCTCCTATGCGGGAGCCCCCAGCCCAGTTCCTGCCCTGAGCAGCCCCCGCCCACCTGTGTGGAACAAAACAATGTCGAAAACTGATGTGTACAACTATGGAGACTGCTCTGGGCCCTCCCCCTTCTTTGTGTCTCTCTCTGTCTCTGTCTCTCTCTGTCTCTGTCAAAAACAATAAAATAAATCTTTAAAAAAAGCTGGGGAGATGTTTCCAGAGCTGTGAGAGGAAGTGTGAACCGGGGGGTCAGGATGAAGAAGCTGATTCCAGCCATGGAAGAATGAGGTCTGCCAGGTGTGCCAAGGGAGACAGGCAAGGGTGGATGCACACCTCCATTTGAGAGAGGACCAGGTGAAGAGAGTCTGCTTTCTGCTCTGGGAGGACAGAGCTGGCAGGCCCCAAATGGAGGAAAGACTTCAACTGCTTGAATTGAAGGGACCGTGGGAAGGTGATTAGTTCAAACCTCTGCCTTGTAGACGTGTTCCCAAGGCAGGACCCTGGGCAGCAACATGCCAACTTGAGTGCTCATTAACTTTGCAGCAAACATGACCTAGAGCTGCATCTGCAGCCATGGGAAGGCCCCCGAAAGCCCACCCGATCTCTCCCCATCCCAGGCCTCATTGGGATGCAGGCTGTCACCTGCGTGATGAGGGTTTGAGCCAACAGGAACAACAACAAAAGTGTTTGGAAAAAGAATATAATAGTTGATATTTTCAAGGACTCCATCAAAGTAATCATCACAGGAAAACGCCGAACAAGATTGCACTCTCTTCCCCTTTTTATAGTTTAGTATAATTTTTACTCTGAGTCACCGAATGATAGCACTAGCATTGAGTGTGGAGAGGGGAGTAGGTCGAGGTAGAATCCACATCTTTTCAGTACTTGAGAGCTTATGAGTCATAGTTTCAAATAATTCCATTTGAGCTTTTCATCAAGCCTGTGAAAGAGATGTCATTATGACCTTCTTTGTAGAGGTGGGGATAAGACTCAGAGAGGTCAGGAACACAATTTAATAAGGCTGGGTTGGCTAGGAACCCAGGCAGTCTGCTCTCAGAGCCTCCCATGAGGGGGGGGGGGGGCTCTTCGTTCTGGAGGGGGTTCCTCACGGGCCTATTGGTCCCATGCAAGGGGAAATTCATGACTTTATGTGAGGGGCAAGGGAGTAAAGGGACCCTGGTGGTAAGCCACTGGCCGGGACAATTCAGGCAAAGGTGGCCCTTGAGGCCTTTTGGAAAGGCCCCCGCCTTGGCGGCCATATGTTCACAATCAGTGTGTGTAAGGCTCACGGTGGGGGGTGGGGGTACTGTCCTGGACAGTGGCCAAGCCAGATGTTAGTGTGACTTCACATAGCACAGAATTCAGTAACGCCTTGCCGTACTGGGGATTTGTGTGCCGTAGTTATGACGAGGTCCATCCCATGAGTCAGCCCGTTTCCGAGGTCCTCTGGGCCAAGGCTGGCCTAAGGTAGTCAGGGAGGCAGGAGGTTGGCCTCCCTTCCCCTCACAGCACCCTGGTTAGAGCCCTGTCCCTGGCACATGACTTCCTTTCCCTCACACTCCCTCCACGCCCAGGGACTCCTGTCCTTCGTAGCCTCCCCCACTCCAGCACTCCACTGAAGCCTGAGTGGCCATTGGCTTCATGACCCTGCCTGTGGCGAAGGGTGTGCCCCTCTGCCTCATAAAGCCCCACGGGTCCTTCCCAGTGCCCTCCAATCCCAGCCCTGCTGTGAAGCTTCCCCAGGTTCCTCAGAAAGGGAAGGACAAGGGGCAAGTGCGCAGAGAGCGTGTCCTCCTCGCCTGCCTGCTGTGGGACTCAGGGTTTTACACACCTCACCTTGTAGAACCTTCACAAGAGCCCCCCACCCTGTCAGCTCCTACAGGTGAGGGAAGCGGGGTTCCAGACGCTTCAGCAGCTTGCCTGGGGTCACACAGTCCAGAATGGCAGGAGCATGGCTCCACTTGACACCAGAGTCCCTATGAACTTGAACTCTCTCCAGTTCATCCCACACTGCCTGTCCTAAGACATGTCCCTCCTCGACCACCTTCAAGTCCTTTCTTTTTGTCTGACCCCATGTCCACTCCATCAGCAAATCTCATTAGCACAACCTTTAAAATAGATCCAGACCCCATCACTTGTCCCCATCTCCCCCAGTGCCACACCGGTCTAAGCTCCTATCACTTTTAACCTGGATTACTGCAGTGGTACCCTAACTGCTCCTTTGCCCCTAAAAGTGCTCCAAACTGCTTGACTCTTGCCTGTCACCTCCCTCCCCACACAGTCTGTGCCTCACACAGAAGCCAGAGGGGTCCTGTTAAATCACAACCTGTTCTGTCTTAACCAGAAAACCCTGTCCTTCTGTCCACCCACAGGGCCTGTGTGCTGTCTCCAACCGTTTCTTAGCCCTCCCACATGCTGTGGGTGTTGTTTCAAGGCCTTTGTACCTACTGTTTCACATGCCTGGAACATTCTTGGAAATCTGTATGGCTGCTTCCTCACATCTTTCAAGTCTTCATTCAAACGATGTCTTCCCAGTGAGACTCATCATCATCCTGAGTAAATTTGCAACCCGTACCCAACCAACACCTCTTATTCCTACTCTCCTGTTTCATTTTTCTGTCCTGTCTGCCTCTATCATCTGCCAATTGTGAAGATTTATTTTTGTGTGTGTCAACTTGACTGGGCCACCAGATGCCTAGATATTTGGTTTAACATCACTTCTGGGTGTGTCTGTGAGGGTGTTTCTGGGGGAGATTAACATTGGAATTCTTAGACTGAGAAAAGCTGATTGTCATCCTCGATGTGAGTGGGCCTCAACCAATCCACTGAAAGGCCTGAATACACTAAAAGGTAGAGTGAGAAAAGAATCCTTCTCTCTGACAGTCTTGGAGCTGGGATGTCAGCCTTCTCCTGCCTCCTACTCAGAGTGGAACCTCCTCATTGTTCTCCTGGGTCTCAGGCCTTTGGACTTGGACTAGAACTACACACAGGTTTCCCCTGTTACCCATTGTCTGAAAGTAAAGCGTTCCTATGAAACCTTTCATAAGCCAAAAGAGCGGAAAGTGAAGAAGCAAATACCTCAGGCTACATCCTGATAACAAATGCAGAAAAGAAATCGAGGGAAGCACAGATGCTCACAGACAGTTCAGCACTCTGGCCACTGGCTGCTGAGATGCTGAGTGTGGCTGTGAAGGAGCCGGGCAGGGCCCCGTTCCCTGCTCCTGGTGCGTGCAGGTCTACAACGGCGCCCTGCAAAGCAAAGGCTGGACTCTGTTTCACTTTTTTCCGCAAAAGTGAAACTCCTCTTAGGGTTTCCTTGAGTTACAGAAAATGGGCACTAAGGCAGGTCTTTCCTGGAAAGCACAGGGGCTTGGAGCGCGTTTTTGAAAAGCAGAGGAGGCTACCTGGGTCCCTTCCGAGTGTCCGGCTTGCCTCCCGCACATCTTGGACTTGTCTCACCAGCTGCAGGAGCCAGTTCCTTACAGTGCATCTCTTTGTGCGTGTCTGCAGATTCTATTGTTTCTGTTTCTCTGGAGAACCCAACTAACAGAGTCGTGTTGTTATTTTTTTATAATTTGCATCTCCCTCCAGTCCAACATGAACTTCATGCGAGCAGGGCTTTTGTCTATGTTGTTCACCGCTGTACTCAGCCCAATGCCTGGCATGTAACAGGTACTTAACATGTGTTGAATGAATGATGGCCCTTATCGCTGTAGCTTGTTTGCATGTCTTGTTTCCTTTGTTTGTTTGTTTGTTGTTTGTTGTGTCCTGAGAGTCTGTGAGCCACTCCTGCACGGGAACTGGCCTTTGTGTCCCCAATGCCAGGCAAAGTGCCCACCACCAAAGGTGCCCACTACATATTGAATGAATAGCCTTGCGATGATCCATCTGGAAGAACATTCTCAGGGAGAAGTTTCCAGAACCACACAGGGCGCAGGCCTCCTCAATACCCAGTTCAGGAAGACCACCTCTTGCTCTCCTCCCACCACCCCTTACTGGAAACCCCAGCCTTGGCACAGCGGCCGGCAGCCCCGTGTGCCTGCCTCCCTCCCACCGGCCCCTGGCCCAAGCCCTTGTCGGCCGCCTGCGTAGGGCGGTTGTCTGGGGCTTGCAATGATTTCGAGTAAATTGGAACTTGTTTTGCACAGGGCCGTCTCTCTCACAGGTCAATTTGTATGCTTCCTGGGCACTTGTGACACTCCAGAAATGCCATAGCAACGGCTTGGCACCGCTGGGCTCCCTGACAGCGGGAGATAAGGCGGGCAGGGAGGAGCAGGGCACCATGATGGGCAGGGCCAGGGCACCGCGCGTCAGGGAGCCACTGCCACGGCTGGATCCTCGGGTTCCCCGTCAGCCACACAGGAATAATCATGCTCCCACAGGCTCTTGTCGAGCAGGCGTGAGACAATGACTGGGTCCATTTGGAAAGCTGGAAACCGAGGGCTGCCTATTAGCACCACGACTACCCTTTCTGCCGGTATTATCTTCTTCCCCACTTCACCCTGCCTGCCGGCCGCTCCCCGGGACTGCCTCGTCTCAGCCCCGAGGCGCTTCCTGCCACGTCCCCCACGCCACAGGATCCTGTTCCTGCTGGTGCTCCTTTATTCGGTGCAGAAAGCACGACCCCTGGGACATCTTTTAGCAACGAGGCCCGCAGAGACACCGTCATTCATCCCGTGGGGCCTGCGCCGCTGATTAAACTGTATTCACTCTGCTTTTCAGCCATTCAGATGGGCTGGGACGAAGCCAGCTGGAATTAGTGACAAATTTGAAGCAGAGGGTATTGACAAAGAAAGGCCATTTTATTGCCTGCAGTGACACGCGATCATTCCAGGGAAAGCTTTGGTTAGTGAATAGATAAGACTTTTTTGCTAATTATTTGAATAGACACAAACCTCAAGTCCTTAAAATCAGTTTTGTTCCCTTCAAGGAACTGAAAAGCAACCCTTACTTCTCCAATAGCCTCCTCCCCTTCTAAAGCTGAGATTCTGACCAGGACAAGGCTCTGACAACAAAGTACTATTAAACTATTCATTCCAAATATTTTACAAACACCTACTACCGGTAGGTACCAGGACTATTGGGAGTATTGGAGATACAGACATGGAGTTGTGGTTCCAGAGAAGAAACAGACAATATAGAAGTAAACAGAGAAAGGAGACACTTTTATTTTTTAAAGATTCACTGTTTGAGAGAAGATGAGAGAAAGGGAGACATAGAAACGAGAAGGGCCCAAGCAGTCTCCATAGTAGTACATCATTAGTTGTGACATAGTTTTATTCCACACAGGGGGATGTGGGGCCGTATGGGGCCGGAACTGAACCCACATGGGAGTTGAGAACCCTTGCCATTGAGCCATCCTGGAGGTTACCAGTTGTGCTGCAGTTCAGCATATGTAGTTTGGACAGGCCAGGGCCAGGAATCAAACTTCAGGTCTTGCAATTGTGAGGCAAGTTCTCAACCACTGAGCTATCCTGGCATCCCCATAAAGGAGACACTTTTAAATAGTAGTAAGGGCTCTATAGGCTATAAACAGGATGAGAGGGTAGGGTAGCCCAACTTTACAGAATACAGGTCAGGAAAGGGCTCACAGGACAAATTGTGGACATCCCAACTCTAAGGAGCCAACCCTGCTAAGATTTCAGGGGAAAGTGTTCTTGGCAGAGGGAACACTGAAAGCAGAGATCCCGTGGTAGAAATGGACTTGGTTGTTCCAAGAAGACAAAGAAATCCAATGCGGTTGAGTTAAATTAACCAACAGAACGAGATTTGGATGGGCCAGGTCACTAGGGACTTGGAGGTCACAGTATGAACTTTGGATCGTATTTTCAGTGCACTGTGAACTCACTGAAAGGTCTTAAGCAAAGGTGTGATGTGATCTGGTTTATATATTTTAAAAAACTGATTGGCTGCTGCTTGAAGAATGGATTCGATTTTCCTAATAAGACAAATGGACTGGGGCACAGGAATGGGAGTAGGGAAGCCATTGGTAAGTACTGGGTGGCATAGACTAGGGTGCTTGCAGTCGAGTGGGGAGAAGTGGAGAGACTCAGGATGTGTTTTGGAATTAGAGCCTGCAGGGCTTTATGATGGATTGGATGAGGGACCAAGAAGGGTCTCTAGTTCCCAGGTTTGGGACTTGTGTAACTCAGTGCATGGTGGTGCCATTTATAGAGATGTGGAACACTGGAGCAGGTCAGGTTTGAGGGTAGGTTGAGGTATCAGGAAGACCTTGATTTAGGAGTCTGTGACTCAAAGTGAGAGGTGTGCATCTAAGAAAGACATTAGGGAGTCCTTAATTCTCAGGATTCTTGATGGCTTCTTCAGAGCTAACTGTAGGCCAAAACACAACACGGGGAGATAGCTGCTTCCCTCCCAGCCTCTAAAACAACACCCTTCTCCTCCATTTGAGTGCCCTTGACCTGTCTCAGTGAAGACGTACTCTCAGGAGACATGCCAAATTAAACTACAAGATGTGACTTTTTCATAATCAGAAGGGTGGGGAAACCGGATGGCTCAGTGGGTTAAGCACTTGCTTTGCAGCCCTGGGGACTCAGGATCAAGCCCCAGCCCCAGCCCATGTGGACCCAAATGCTGAACTGGGGTGTGCTTCCCACGTGGGAGCTTCCAGTTCGGTTCTTGCCCCTTCCCCACGGCTCGAGGGGGCATACCTCCCATGCAGGAGGCCCCCAGCCCAGTTCCCACCTTGCATGGCCCCTGCCCACCTGTACGGAATGAAAACATGTCAAAAACTGATGACATGCAACTATGGAGATTGCTCTAGGCCCACCCCCTTCTCCCTGTCTCTGTCTGTCAAAAACAATAAAATAAATCTTAAAAAATAATAATAACCAGAAGATCAAAAGTTTGGAAAATGCTGTTAGCAAATGTGTGGGAAAGCAGGCACTCATATTATTCATGGGAATATAAGTTCCCCTCTCTCTTTTGGAGGGCAATTTGGCAGTTTCTAGGAAAATGAGGAAAGACACACACACCTTGACTCAACAATTCCACTTTTAGGAAATTATTTTACAGATATGCTCACATATATTCACACAGACACAAACAAACAAAAAATGCACATACTGGAGATCCTTATTGTCACAATGTTTATAATGACAAAAGGGTTAAAAAGTATTGATCCACAGGGGTACTGGTCAAATAAAGTACACTCTTTTTTTTTTTTTTTAAGATTTATTTTACTGGGGAAGCTGGGATGGCTCAGTGGGTTAGGCGCTCACTTTGCAGTCCTGGGGACCGAGGATCGAATCCCGGCCCCAGCCTGTGTGGACCCATATGCTGAAATGGGGAGTTCCCCCAGTTCAGTTCTCTCTCTGTCTCTGTATCTCTCTCTCTCTCTCTCTCTCTCTCTCTCTCTCTCTCTCTCTCTCTCTCTCTGTTAAAAACAATAAAAATAAATAAATTAATCTTTAAAAAAAAAAAAGATTTATTTTATTGTTTTTGACAGAGACAGAGAGAAGGGGGAAGGCCCAGAGCAGTCTCCATAGTTGCACATCATCAGTTTTCAACATGGTTTCACTCCACACAGGTGGGCGGGGGTCATGCAGGGCAGGAAGTGGACCAGGGACTTCCCATATGGGAGGCACGCCCCCTTGAGCCAGGGGCCAAACTGGTGAGCAAGAACCAAACTGGGGGCCTCCCACGTGGGAAGCACACTGCAGTTCAGCATATGGGTCCACAGGGACTGGGAATCAATCCTCAGTTCCTGGGGCTGCAAAGCAAGTGCTTAACCTGCTGAGCCATCCGACTTCCCCTAAAGTATGCTTTTTTTTTTATTATTATTGTTAAATTTATTGGGGTGACATTGGTCAGAAATAAGGTTTCCAGGTGTACAACTCTACATCACATCATCTATGCATTGCATTAGGTGCTAGCCACCCAGAATCAGCTCTCCTTCCATCACCATATATCTGGTGCCCACTCCCATCTCCCCCACTATCCCTCCCCCCTCCTCCACCTAAAGTTCACTCTTACAGTGAAATATGTGCAGTCATTAAAACTAAGGAAGCTCTTGATTTTTTTTAATTGAAATGAAATTTGCCTAACATTAAATTCACTATCTTAATTAAGTATAAAATTCAGTGTTTTTCTTTATGTTTTGATATGAGACATCCTTCAAAATATATTGGTAAGTACTAACCCTCAGTCACCTTCTGTTCCCACCTGTCTACTTCTGTTGCTGATAATGAGAGGGACTTTTTCCAATGAGTACCTTTGAAAAGTCTCCGTGACACAGAAGGTTGAGATGATCTGTTGCTAGGGAAAGGTGGTAATATTAAGCAGTGGTTCTTAAAGCAGCTGCGCATTAGTGTTACCTGGGGAGATTTAAAAAATGCCCTTACCCAGGCCGCCCCTCTAGAGATTTTGATTTAACTAGGATGGGGCTTGGGCATGATTTTAAAAATTGAGGTATAATTTACACACAGCAAAATCCATAGGCCTTAAATGCATAGTTCAATGAAGTGTGATAATTGTGACTACCTCTGTAAGGACTGCCCCAATAAAAACAGACCATTTTCACTAGTGCAGACAATGCCCCTACCCCTGCCAGAGGCAACCACCATTAAGATTTTCATTTTGATTATTCTTCAACTGTGTATAAATGGAATCAAGCAGTATGCAACATGTTAAGATTGACTCCTTCACTTAACATAGTGCCTTTGAGACTCATCCAAATTGTTACACTGACCAGTAGTTCATTCCTTTTCATTGCTGAGGGGTATTCCTTTGTATGGATACACCAACTATTTTTTTTTTTTTTAGCTATTCACACATCTGGGGACATTTGGGTTGTTTGCAATATTTCTGTGGGCATATGTGCTCATTTTTCTTGGGGTAGAATTACCATATTTATGTTGAACTTCTTTGAAAGTGCAACTTTTCCAAAGTTCTTATACCAATTTGCACTCTGACCAGCAAAATGTGAGATTATAGTTGTTCCACATCCTTGCTAACACTTCGTATTATCTTTTTAATTGTATCCACTCTCATGGGTACATGGTGGTATCTCATCATGGCTTTAAATTGCATTTCCCTAGTGACTAATAGTGTTGATCATTTCTTTCATGTGCTTATCAACCATTCACATATCCTCTCTCATGAGGTGCCTGTTCTAGTCTTTTTTATTATTGATTGGTAGGGGCTCTTTACATAACGTGGATACTAGTCCTTTGTCAGATACATGCATTGCAAATATAATTATTGTTTAAAAGATCCCAAGTGATCCTAATGTAAATCTAAGATGAGAACTCCTGGTTCACTAAAGATCAGTCCCAGAGACTCCCTACATTTATGAGTCCCCAGGCAACTGTACCTGAGGGTTGGCTCTTCAAGCCACATGAACATCCACAGCTGCGGGGATTTTAGGAGTCAGTGCTGCCTTGTCAGTCTTCCTCCTGTGCATCTGTCTGGTTTTGAACAGATCCATTCATCTGAAATGTTCTCTTATCCTCTAATGTGAGACCTCAGGTAATTCTTGTCTCCACCCTCAAATTTTTCACATGGAACTTGACCTTATTGCCTGACCCATTTCTACCACCAGGAGATGGTGTATGTCAAAGGGACAAAGACGTGTTTTTTTCCTGGATAGAGCAAGCTATGTCCTAGGCATAGAAGAAGTGTGACTTTTTGTATCTCCTCCCAGTCATTGTCTTCAGACTGCCTACCAGCTCACTGAAAGGAAAAACTCATTTTCTAGCAGCCTCAGCAACCATTCTCCAAGAGGCTTGGTGTTGATGACCTGGTCCTGGTCTCTTTGAATCTGCTGCATGACCTTGTGTAAGGCAATTAGTCTTCCTGACCACTGGTTCCTGTGACTGGTAAAGGAGAACAGTAAATTCTGGCTTGTTGTGGGGAAAGTGCCTGGCATAAAGCAGGTGGTCACCAAACCTTTAGTTCCTATGAAAGGAGAGGTAGGAAAGCTTGACCCTGGGAGAAGTGCAACTGGGCTGTGAAAGGAGCTCTCTGCTTGGGGACTTGTCATGCCCTCAACATGCTCTGGTGTCATATATCTGCCCCTTCTCTCCACATTTTCAGAGGCCTAGATTGGCCAAGGTCCCTCCTGCTGTGTTGTTCTCACCCTGCCCTTCTTGGCTAATTTGAACAGAGCATCCCATGAGGGGCCCTAGGCTCTTTAAGCTCAAAGCAGATGGCTGGGAAGCCAATTCTCTGGGACATATAGTTCCTGACTCAGATCTGGGCAGGGGACCAAGGCCTTCAAAGAGCTGTAGAAAAATGTAATCCTTATCATCCCCCAACCAAGAACTTGTAGTTTTTACTGTCTTTCTCTTTTAGTGCAGAAGATGAAGGGAAGAGGACCACAAAGGTTAAGAGTAGGTTTCCCTTAGAGGCCCCTCCTGGGCTGGCACCAGGGAGTAGCCTTGACTCCATTTTTTGGGAGAGGTGTCATGTGGTGTAGGAAGGGTTTTTCTGCTTCTCCAGGAGGAGGAGGAGGAAGCTGAGGGGAAATTCATGAGGAGCTCCCAGAAATGCACTTGACCTGGAGAACAAGTGAGTACAGGGTATCCAGAGAGTCCCCCAAGACTAGATACTGGTTGGAGCCCATCTATCTCTCATCCAAGCATGGGTGGCTTTGTCCTAGCACAAGATTTGGGAAGGGGATAGAAAAGGAATGTTCTGTTCCTGGGTGTAACTCAGATTTCTCTGAGCTATTTCCATGTGTGTTTTGAGGCAGGTTCAATGGGGAGACAGGGGCAATGCTGGCAAGAGGAGTGGTTATGATGGGTATGCTTGGACCTCTCCCCTTCCTTGGTTCTTGGTCCCTATTATTGCTTTGGATGTATCAATCCCACCCAGGGCCACATTGCAGCTCTCCAACATGGTGCCATTTCTCCACTTTAGAATTAGTCAACTGACAAATTCATCCATCCACCCATCCATCCATCCACCCATGCATCCATCCAACAGATACTTAACTTCTCAGCTACTATATGTAGGTCCTGTGTTAAGCTCTGTGAAGCTCTAACTGTAAAAAAGACAGGTATGTCCTCCACAGAGCTCACATGATCATGGGGGAGCCAGAGAGGTTACCAGGAAGCCACATTCCATGGACTAAGTCCAATGATAAAGGCAAGGTGTGTCACATTGTGTCACAAAGGACCACTGTTGGGAAGGATCATAGAAGGTCCTTGGAACAAGGGAGACCTGAACTGAGAGCTGTGGAGTCAATAGAAGAAGGTCTAGGCATAGGAAACAGCATGTGAGAGGGCCTAGAGGAAAGATCAGAGTAAGAAAAATGGTTCAGGGGAAGCTGGGATGGCTCAGCAGGTTAAGTGCTCGCTTTGCAGCCACAGAGCCCAAGGATCAAATTCTGGGCCCGGCCCATGTGGACCCATATGCTGAACTGGGGTGTACCTCCAGTTCAGTTCTTGCCGGGGCCTATGTGGGAGGCTCCTGGCCCAGTTCCTGCCTTGCACAGCCCCGCACCCACCTGTGGAGTGAAACTATATGGAAAACTAATGCTGTCGACTATGGAAACTGCTCTGGGCCCTCCCCATTCTCTCTGTCTCTCTCTGTCTGTCTCTGTCTCTGTCAAAAAACAATAAAAATAAATCTTTTAAAAAAAAAAGGAAGTGGTTCACTTAGAGAATAATGGTGTGTGTGTGTTGGGAAGAGGGCATTAAGAAGTGAGACATAAGGTGGAAGAAACAGTCAGGGGCTAGATCTGAAAGGTCTTGTAAGCCATAGTGAGGAGGCAAGACTTGATTCCGAAGGAAAGGAGGAGGCTTTGAAGGGTTTAGACAGAGCCATGACAGGATCAGTGTTTTGATTGATCACTCTTGTTTCTGGGTGCAGAGACAGTGGGGAGCAGGCACACATAAAAGCAAGAAGAGAGTCAGAAGGCTACTTCAGTGAGCTAGGTGAGAGATGATGATGTGCCAGAAGGGTAGCAGTGGAGAGAGAAAGACATGTTTGGGTTTGGGATGTATTTTGGAGGTAGAGCCAATAGGACTTACTGGTAGATTGGAAAGATGCCTCCTAGTTTCTGATTTGAACAACTGGGGGGCTGGTAGTGCTGTTCAAGGGGATGGGGAATATTGAGGCAACAAGTCTAGGGAGGGTGGGAGATGAATTCAGTGCCGTGTTCAGTGAGCTTCCAGGCAGACATGTTCTGTAGCCAATTGGCTATTTAGGTCTGAAACTCTGGAGAGAGGATGAGGCTAGAGCCAGAATTATGAGGTCTTGGGAGTGGATGAGGTAGCACAAAGGGAGTGGAGGATGCCATGTTTTGTACAGTAGCACTGTCCTCAAAGGATGCCTTACCCTTTGGTGCCTGCTTTAGCCTAAACCCTGGAAGGCAGGTTTAGAAGGCAATCATCAAAGACTTTGCAACTTAGTGCAAAGACCCTGCAGATAATCCTAATTCTTGGCTTCCTCTTCCCACTCCCAGTTCCTGTCATTTCCACATCTTGGGCTGACTTTATTTAGTTTCCAATAAGAATTTGTCCAGCCCAGGGACCAGGCCAGCTGCCATTCTTAGGAAATTTGGTTTCCAGCTCCCCCTGCTGGCAGAGCTAGAGATGACTTATGGATGTGCTCAGCGCTGGACAGAGCCCCACCTCTCTCACTCTCAAAGAGAATAAGACCTCAGCCCCAGTCCCCCTTGCCACCCCCTAAAAACCCCAAACACTTTAGAACCCTAGCTAGAAATACGGGGAGAAAAGCCCAATTATGTATCTGGGAATCAAATTTTCCCGTCCCCAAACTTCCTTCTCTTTTCTGCCCCAAACCCACTCTTGATCTCCTTGCCCATGAAGATTTCACTTGGTTATTTATATCTAGCTCCGAAAACACTCAGTCGCAAGCTCAGTCCCCAAAACCAGCATTTTGCAGACAGCCAGTTGGCCTCCCTCCTCATATGTAGGGAAGCCAGTCTATGCTAGAAAGAGCACAGGGCTGGGCGGCAAGGAACCTAGGTCTGAGTCCTGTTTCTGCCACTGACTCAGGGTGTCACCTGGGACTAGTCACTTCCTTCTTTCCCAGTGGCAGTCCCCTCACTTGTGACATTGGACTGGGCTCCAAAACACTGTTCCAACTCCAGCACTCTAGGCTCTGCCCCAACCACCTTGAGCTTCTTCAGTTCTTCACGTGTATCAGGCTCTCTCCTGCCTTGGGGTCTTTGGCCATGCTCTCTCCTCTGCCTGAAATTCTCTTTTTGTTTAGTTAATTCCTCTTTATACGTCAGCTCTCAGCTCAAATATTCCACAGAGAAACCTTTCCCAGGCCCCCCAGACTAGGTCAGGTATTTCATCATAGGCTCTTAGAACTCCCTGGAGTTTTCCTTGTGTGCTCTCATCACAGTTTGTAATTTTCCACATGCTTGCATGATGATCGATGGAAGTCAACTATCACCCCACCCCCTGCCCCAGAAACTCCTTGACAGCAAGGACCATATCCTTGCCTGGACAGCTTGCAAAAGCTCAGCACATACATATTCAATAAATCAGGAGCGACCCATCTTCTGGCTTCTCTGGGCAACATTGGAAGGAGACAAAGAATTGTCTTGGGCCACACATAAAATACACTAACACTAATGATAGCTGACAAGCTAAAAAAATAATCGCCAAAAAATTCATAATGTTTTAAGAAAGTTTATGCATTTTTGTTGGGCCCCATTCCAAGCTGTCCTGGACCATATGCAGCCCATGGGCAGCAGTTGGATGAGCTTGAAATAACTGAATAAGTAAATGGATGAATGAATCCCTCTCTTCATCTATCAGCTGCTTTCTATATCTAAGTAGTGGAGTATTTAAGAGCAAAAAGTCAAAAGCCAGACTACGTAGGTTTGGACCCCAGCGTTACCATCACAAGCTGTGTAAACTCGTGTAACTTATTCAACATTTCTGTGCCTCAGTTCCCTTATCTATAAAGGGAAGATGGTAATAATACTATACACTACCTAACAAGATTGCTGTAAGGATATATGTAAAGTGTGTAGAATAAGACCTGGTGGCATTCAAGTGCTGTATTAGTAATAGCTATTGTCCTTATTCTGGCTCACCCATCTCTCTACTTATTCATTCTGAACTCTCCCACAAGACCTCATTATCTTATTTTCAGTCTCTGAGTGTGGGTGAATCAGTGTAATTTGCAGAATAGATAACAAAAATTTGTTATTATGGAAAATTTTCAAACATGCAGAGTAGAGACAAGAGGATAATGAACCTCTCTAACAAGCTTCAACAATTATCAACATTTTGTCAATCTATGTTCATCTGTGCCCCTCTCATTTTTCTCCCTACTGAAGCATTTTAATGCAAATCCCAGGTGTCATATTTGTTTTCTGAAAATACTCCATTATGTATCTCTAGCAGATAAGGACTTCAAAAAATACAACAATGCTATGATCACGCTTAAAAAATTAACAATAATTAGGGAAGGCTTTTAAAACCCCATCCCCTTGAGAGAAGTTGGGAGAATGGGAGCCCTCACTTTGGGGTAGATGTGAATTGAGGTACAGACAAGAAAGTTAATACATGAGGGCTGTCCATAAAGTATCCAGCCATGCAACTGTTCTCGTTATATTGACAATGGCTGGGTTATTTTCTGAACAGCCCTCATAAGTAAAAGTGCTTTGAGCAGGGCCTGACAATGTAAATGGGATATAGTAGTTACGATTATTTTGATTCTCTTTCATTCTCTCCATTTACCCATTCTAAACCCTCACCAACTTCTCTGTTATTTCTGGTCTGTAAATGTGTGTGACCATTTACAAGGAGGACTGGGATCCATCAGTGGTGAGAGTCCTGGGTCATTGGTGCCCTGGAGTGAGAGAGGGGACTCAGAAGACACAGAGAAGGGCCCAAAGGAAACAAGGACTATAGAACCGAGGGAAGGGAAGGAGAGCTGGAGGACTTCAGAAGTTTAAAGAAGGGGGAGTCCTGTGGCTGTGTGAAAATGCCACCTGAGAAAGATCCAGTAGCCTAGAGCAGGCAAGCAGGAGGGCTGGTCCTTTCTTCCCAGTGATCAGGGCCTTTGGGGATCACTGCTGGCTGGGAGCAGGGAGGTGGTAGTCCTGCTCCCTCGGGAGCGCCTTTTAGCTTTTCTCCACAGCCCACAGACAGACAGCTGTCGGAGACAGCAATCAGGTTCTGCTTTTCTTCATCTGGAGTTCTCAGCAGTTCCAAGGATAGAAGTGATGATGGTGGACACTGATCCAAAGCACCTCTAGGGATGGCCTTCTCCAGTCTCAAGACGAAGATTATTGTGCTCCCATCTCTCTTTTCCTTTCTGTGAATTGTCCCCACCCTTCTCACTACACTCATCCTTTGTGTACCCAAGGCACCTGCACACCCAACCCACTCCAATCCAAACTTGCCTCCAGGAAAAGAAGTGATTCAAACACTTAGTACAGTTAAACACACTCCTTCCAAACTGGCCTCCAACTACCTCATCAACCTCACTTCCCATCACTTCCCTCTTCTTTCCGGCAATAGGCAGTGGGACACAGTGAATGAGCACAGATGTGTGTTCATAGAGACCTGGTGTTTCATTCTGGCTTTGCTATTTTCCAGCTCTGGAACCTAAGTCCAAGCCACTTTATCTCTCTGAGCCTCAGTTTTCATGTCTGGAAAATGGGGATAATAGTAGCATGCTAAAAGCCCTTTTAAGAGAGGGTCTAAAGCCATATGAACATATGATTTAAAGTCATATAAACCAGGAAAATAGCCCAGCTTCTCTAAGATCCCCTTTTTAATGCCTAGCTGTCTATGAATACAAAAAGCTTAAAATCCTCCAGCTATATGGTAGCATATGACTAAGCCAATAGGTGAGTTTTCAAATATTGAGTGTTAATTAGAATCACAATGTCCATGTTCTTACCAGTATATGAACAAGGACAATTTTTGTTGCACAACCTCCTATTTGCATCGCCTAAGCAAGCCATTAAAATTCAATTGCCAGGCTTCCCAATGCCCTGAGCTCTTTGAAAATATGACTGCATCTCAATCAGAGCTTCTGAAGAAATGGTGACGATAACGACAACATACTTATTTCTTAAATGAGAGCTTTGGCTTGGTTCTATCTTGTAGACCCTTCTTTAATGTGAATTTAAATCAAGGGATTATGCCTCCCTGGGTGCTTTATTTCAAAGCAGGAGGCATTGGCGAGCAGGGCAGGGAGGATACTTGGGGTGCAGGCTGTGGAGGAGGTATCTAGTGACTACTAAAATGAGTGAGATCATATCACAGTCTATCCACTCACAAGGACAGCACACGTACATGCACACGCACACAAACGGAAGCGCCTCAGCACAGTTTGGATTGGAGTGGAAATACGCGACAGCACGAGGACACGCCCACTCTGCCCGCGGGGCGGGCCGGACCGCCTCTTAACTGCACGGCGCATGGGCGCAGGCGCGCAGCGACCTTCATGGGCGTGCCTCAGGCGGTGGCGCCGGAGCGCGGTGTTGCGGATTGGCCAGCCGGGAGGTTGACGGTTGGCGCGGCCGGGGCCCATGTGCACAGCGCATGCGCAGGGCGGGAGCGAGCGAAATTCAATCCTCGGCCGAGATACCTGGACCCCAAATTGAGGATTATGGAGGCGTCCCGAGGGTTTGCGGAAGCCGAGGTCTTAAGCCCAGAGCAAACTGCCCGTTACCTGAGGTATGTCTGGGTCGCTGGGAGGGTCTAGCTAACAGGCCCTGGCTGGAAGTGAGGGTTGGGGGCTCTTGGACCCTCCCACTGGCCCAAACTGGTGAGGCCGAGCGTTGTGAGATGCGCCTTGCTCTGGGTAGGAAGTAGCAATTTGCTCAGATTTCTAAAGCCTGGGGAGTCCCCTCCGCCCCCCCCCCCCCGCCAGGCTCCCTTCTTTGGTCATTTAACTCTCCGTTATGAACTCCTTAAGATCCAAATTTTCAATTGATCAGGCCTTTTTTGAGTCTTTCCAGCCTACCAAATCCCAGACCTAGCGGATACACAGATGAGTAAAACATTGGCCCTGCGCCCAAGTTGCTTATAAGCTAGTAGCGGAAAGGGAGAGGTAAACCTGTAATGTTTGATAAGTGCTATAAGAGGTATAATATGCAAGGCATAGTATGGGCATAAAAGAGAATGGCTAATTACAAGGGTTGATGAGCCAAGGCAAGGGTATCCAATTTTTTGTCTTTACTAGACCACATTGGAAGAATTGTCTTGGGCCACACATAAAATACACTCACACTAACAATAGCTGGTGAGCTAAAAAAAAAAATCACAAAAATATCTCATAATGTTTTAAGAAAGTTTACAAATTTGTGTTGGGCCACATTCAAAGCTGTTCTGGGTTGTGGGTTGGACAAGCTTGAGCTAAGGGAAGGCCTCAGAAGAGGAAGAGACATTTGTGTTGAAAAGTGAGTAAGTATTCACCAGATGGTTAAGGGTGGGGGGCACAGTGATGTGGGAATAAGCATTTAAATTTTATTTTAAATTATGATAAACTACAACATAAAATTTACTGTCTTAATCATTCTTAAGTGGTATTAAAGACATTCACAGTGTTCAGCCATCACTACCACCCATCTTCAGAACTCTTTTCATCTTGCAAAACTAAGTCTATACCTGTTAAACACAACTCATTTCACCCCCCAACCCAGCCCGTGACACCTATCATTCTACTTCCACTGTGAATCTGACTCCACCGCATACTCCATATAAGTGAAATCACACAGTAGTCATCTTTTTGTGACCGGGTTATTTTAATTCACTTAGCATAATGTCCTCAAGGTTCATCTGTGTTGTGTCATGTGACAGGATTTCCTTCCTTTTTAGAACTGAATGATACTCCATTGTGTGCATATATCACATTTTATGTATCCATCTGTGGACACTTGGGATTGCTTCCACCTCTTGACTGTTGTGAATAACACTGCTGTGAACATGGGTGTGCAAATATCTCTTGAAGACACTGCTTTCAATTCTTTTGCATATATATATACCCAGAAGTGGGATTGTTGGATCGTATGATAATTCTCCTTTTTAATTCTTGGGAAACTGCTTGCTATACTGTCTTCTAGAGCAGCTGCACCATTTAACATTCCCACCAGCAGTGCACAAGGGTTCCAGTTTCCTCACATCCTCACAAACACGTGTTATTTTTTGTTTTGTTGTTACCATTACTAGCCATTCTGATGGTAGTGAAGTATGGTCTCACTGGGGTTTTGATTTGCATTTACATAATGATTAGTGATGCTGAGCATCTTTTTATGTGCTTATTGGCCATTTGTATGTCTTTGGAGAAATGTCTATTCAAGTCCTTTGCCCATTTTTTTTGTTGTAGTTTGTTTTTGTGTTGAGTTGTCGTTCTTTATATCTTCTGGATATTAACCTCTTATCTGATATGATTGGCAGATGTTTTCTCCCATTCTGTGGCTTGCCTTTTCACTCTATTGATTGTCCCCTTTGATACACAGGCGTTTTAAACTTACTGTTTTAAGGCTGTTAAAAGCCAAAAGGCTTCCTTACAGAGGAGTAAAGGCCCATTTTTGGACTAAGTTACATGACTACCTTAAAGAAGACTTGAGGGAAATAGAGGGAGGCAGTGTGATGTACTAGGGTGCTGGCTTTAGAATCGGGCCATTTCAGGTTCAGATGATAGCCCTGGCACTTGCTAGCTGGGAGACCTCAAGCAAGTCACTTAACTTTTTCTGAACCTCAATTTTCTTATCTGGAAAATTGTGATAATAAGGCTTAAGGCCTTTAGTCCCCTTCCCTCCTTTCTGTGAGCAAGCAAGTGGGCCTGTCAGCTTGCACTGGTTTCCCAACACTGCCTCCACGCTGGTATCTCTCTTAGGCTCCTGTTCTCATGTGCTCTCTCCAGAACATTCTCAAAGTGTCTCTCTTCCATGTCCCTCAACAACCACCCCTCCTTTCACAGTCATCTGCTCTTCCAGTCCCCACCTTTCTTTCACAGTTTCCTTCTCATGACATCTCATCTCGGGACCCCACAAGTCTTGTAATTCCTCTTTTTATTTCTCTTGATCTTTCTCAGTCTCTCCCATGCTCTTCCACATACCCTCACACTGAAATCCCCTTGCATAGAAAGCATTGCCTTCTCTGCCTTCTCTATTGCTCATGACTCTGCTCCTTGTCAGTTTCTCCATCTCTCCCTTTCTGTCCCTCTTCTTCCCTGTCTCTCTGCTTCTCCTTGCCTAAGAGATCAAAGAAAACTTTGAAACGTGCTGTCACACTGCACACGTTTTCTTTTTCACACACCTTCATCTTCTGTCCTATATGATGACTGTCACACACTCTCTGTGTCAATCCTGCTCTCTCTTGGTGATGCCCACCCACCAGCTCCTCTCTTGCCCCCCCCCCCCCCACTTATGCTGTCTGATTTTTAAAAAGATTTATTTTATCATTTGAGAGAAGGTGAGAGAGAGGGAGAGAAAGAAGAGGGGAGGGCCCAGAGCAGTCTCCATAGTTGTACATCAATAGTTGTGACATGGTTTCATTCCACACAGGTGGCTGTGAGGCCGCATGGGGCAGGAACAAAACCTGGGCCTCCCATATGGGAGGTGAGAACCTTCCCTGCTGAACGATCCCAGCAGTTACCAGTTGCACCACAGGTTAGCGTAAGGCAGGGGTTCCCAACCTTTTTATACCCTAGGGCGCATTCTAAAATATCGGTAGGGCGGTGGGCACCAGCTATTTCTAAGGATATTTATTATTGAACAAGAATAAAAAATAATAAATAATTTTAAAATAATAAATTTATTGTACAAATTATATACACACAAAGAAACATATATACAAAACGTAATACAAAGTAAATAAAAAACACACGTATAATAAAATCATTTAAAAAAACATAAAAGAAAACATAAAAAATACCAATCTGTCAGTGTGATCTTTGGCATTGCATTTCATTGGCCAGTGCCTCGTAATTAGGAGAGTATGACGACAACCCTGTTAGCAAACAATTATTAAG
>PVKE010026485.1:0-10665 GCA_004027555.1 Craseonycteris thonglongyai
TGAAATGATGTGTTTGAAGCCATGTTTGATCCACTATTCCCCTGCTTTGAGTATAATTGAGAAAAAAATGTTTTTGTCTATTTAAATTCCTCATTGTTTTTGGTGTCAAGATTTTAGTAGTCCCACCAAACATTAGATGAGATCATTGTAAAATATCTATCTATCGTCTATCTATCTATCTATCTATCATCTAAAATAGATATGTATGTATGTGTGTATATATATATATATATATATATATATATATATATACACACACACACACACACACACACATATATATAATGATATATATATATATATATATATATATATATATATATATATATATATATATATATATAATGGTAGATATATTATATATAAAATATGTACATTATATATACATTTATATCCCACATATTCACAACACACACACACACACACTTTTATCTATGCATATATAAGGGTACTCTGGAAAAAATCCAGTCATTGTCAATATAATGAGAATAGTTACATGGCTGGATACTTTCCAAACAGACCTCATATGTATAGATCCACAGATAATATTAGATAATAATTTTATTTCAGATGGTAAAAGGGAACTATAAAATCCTTATAAAAATAGGATGTTGGGTCTTATAAAATTTGGGATTATGCACAGGGATAAATTGAGAAATATCACTCTGGCATCAAGATCAAGGGTGGATGGAAAGATATGGAAAAAAAACTAAAGCTATGAGTGCCTGAAGAGCGTAACTTTTTTATCTATTTTATAGAACAGGAATCTTGAAAGGTTTAGTTGGAACAAAGAGTGTCACTGCTAAGAAGCAACTTGAAAATAAGTATTTTAAAATAATTAAAAAATCATTAAAGTTTCTAAGAAAACTTAGAAAGATAGAAACATGGAAAAGGGTACCTATAGTTCCTCACACTAGTGACATTTACTATGAATATTTTTGTTGAATTTTATTTCTATAATTTTTATAGCATTTAAAACATCTTCGGAAATGATTTTTAAAATAAGACAAATACTTTCATGTGGCCAAAAAAAAAAAAATCAAATAAAGCAGAAGTTTCTAATATAAAAATAAATTATTTTGATCCCCAGGCCTAATTCACACTTATAATTACTGTTGTATCATTTTTGTAGGATCCTTGTGAATAAGATAGCATGCGACATTGGAAATTTCAACTGAAGGGAGATGTGTTGCTCTGTCCTCCATATAACTTATTTGAGTGAGCATGTGTGTGTATGTGTGCTGGTTGTAGGAAAAATTGACATACAATAAAATGCACATTTTTTTTTATACTTTTTTTTTTTTTAAGATTTATTTTTATTGGTTTTTGATAGACAGAGAGACAGAGAGAAGGGGGAAGGCCCAGAGCAGTCTCCATAGTTGACAGCATTAGTTTTCCATATAGTTTCACTCTATAGGTGGGTGTGGGGCTGCACAGAACAGGAACTGGGCCAGGGGCTCCCACATAGGCTCCAGCAAGAACTGAACTGGGGGCACACCCCAGTTCAGCATGTGGTCCTCATGGGCTGGGGCTGGGATTCAATCCCTGGTCTCCAGGGCTGCAAAGCGAGTGCTTAACCGCTGAGCCATCCCAGCTTCCCCTAAAATGCACATTTTTAAAGCTACAGTTTTTATACATGTATAAAGCCATGCAGCCATTACAACAACAAAATAATGGACAATTTCATTACCCAAGACATTTCTGTTTTTACCTCTTATGTATTATTTTTCTCCTTTCCCCTTCCTACACCCCTCCCCAGGCAACAATTGATCTGCTTTCTGTCACTATAGATTAGTTTACCTTTTCTAGAATTTAGTATAAATGGAACCATATAGTATGTATTAGTTTGGCTTCTTTTACTTAGCATCATTATTTTGAGACTCAATAGATTGTTTGATATATCAGAAGTTCATTTTTTGTTATTGCTGGGTAGTATTGCATAGTATAAATATCATACAATTTGTTTTTTTTTATTCACTTGATATATATTTAGATCTTTTCAAATTTTTGGCTATTACTCATGAAGCAGCTACTGAATATTTGAATATAATTCTATGTCATAAAAGAGGAATGCTTTAATTGTGTGATAAATATATATGTATGTATATAGAAGCATTGAAAAATATGTAAAATAGTGCACACCAGAAGTTAAGAATTTTAACTGGCAAAAGGGAATATGGGGAAGAGAAGAGAGCTTGAAGTGTATTTACTTGTTTTTGTCTATATTGTTTGAAGTTTTAAGATGAATATGTTCTTGTATTTATTGTGAGAAAAACCAACAATATTATTGAATTCTTATTGAAAAAGTAATTTTCTTACGGAAGTCTGACATTCCCAGTCTCAACCTTCTTTCCCTAGTCATAACTTAGCTTTTTAAATTGTAGAATTATTAGATAAGATTTTTTATTAAGTCAAGATTTTTAAAGAACACATTAACAATGTAGAGCAGAAGGGAGCTGTCAGATTCTGCCATGTATTTATCTGTCCTTATGTATGTATGTCCATATATGTGTGTGTGTGTACACATATATATAGTAATTTGAATTAAACTATTTTTTATTTTAAAAAATAGTAAAATCAGTCTGTGAAGATATAACCTTAGAGTATACACCTGCTTTTAGACAAAAAAAAAAAAGGGTAATCCATGTACATTATCTTTAAATTGTGCTTATCTCATTAAATTATACTGCTTTATATAATGCCAATAAAATGTCAGATATGACTAAAACAAGATATTACAAATAGAGGAAATAGTCTATTTTCAAATTACACAGTTGTTTTAATTGGTAAAGGAAAGTCCTCTTCAATTTCTTAAAGAAAATGTCACAATATATTATACCGGTAGTCACCAAGTATAAATCTCAAAAAGCCATAACTCATTTTGAGTCCGAAAACTTTTAAACATTAACTATAAGTAAAAGTACTTATATTTCTAGAGCAATTTTTCAGACTCCATGGGGCATGGGCCTTGGGTTTCAATGGCTGGTGTTTACACTAGTACTTAGTGTACAGTCATTTATTTTTAATTTTCTAATATCAAGGTTCATTATTTTTAAGGGATATAAATACCAAATAATTTCATTTATATGTGAAATCTAAAAAACAAAATGAATGAACAAAGAAAACAGAAACACATTCATAGATACAGAGAATAAACTGATGGTTGCCAGGTGAGAGGGAAGTTGGGAAAATAGATGACAAAGGTGAAGGGATTAAAAAGTACAAATTGGTACTAATAGTTATAAAAGTAGTCACTGAGATGTAAAGTACAGTACAGGGATTATAGGTAATAACATTATAATAACTATGTATGGTGTCAGATGGGTATTGGACTTGTCAGGGTGATTACTTTATAAGCATATCAGTGTCTAATTACCGTGCTATACACCTGAAAATAATATTGTATGTTAACTGTAATCCATGCAGGAAGCCCCTTTTTGGTTCCACCCCTGCGCGGCCCCCACCCACCTGTGTGGAACAAAACCAGGTCAAAAACTGATGTTGTAAAGGAGTTAGGTAGGTGATTCATCTCTTATAAGACCCTGAGAATAGGTAGAACTTGTACTATTCTTTGTATGTACTTCTTTCATTATTCTTAAATCTTTAGTAAAGTCTTATTAAAAATTTGCAGGTTGCTCATCATTTCTGTGCTATAATAAACTAAGGAAAGGCTTGTTTTGTGTTGGGCCTAATAATTTACCACAGGTAGGGTATCAGACACTCCCTCAGAAGTGTGTTAATAGCTCTCTCTAACAGAGCACAGTTATGTTCAACGGAGTGGCAATTTCTCAAGGGGTAACAGTAGCAGAATAAGCCAGAATGATGAATTATAAGATACTATTTTCAGAAAGCCTTCTAGGAAACTCATAATAAAAGATGGTGGAATATCATGAAGGGAACTGGATTTTTGCCTTCAGGATGGGAGACCATTAGCTTTCAACCAAGTGTCAGTGAGTTATTTGGAGTCAGGAAGAAACAGAATGTTCTAAGAAGAGGGAAATAGTGCCATGACCTGAAAACATAAAAACATAGGGACTTATCAAATCTGAAAGATGATAGGAATGGATGCCATACACTTATTTTGTCATGTGATATGTAGAATTATCTTTTTACCTGAAAAATTGCTTTAAAGTTATTTATTTTTTATTTGACCTTCTTTAACTAGATAATTTGCATCACTATTTTCTTTTAATTCTTAAATTTATTGGTGTTACATTGGTTGATAAAAACTACATAGGTTCCAGGTATACAATTCTACATTACATTGTTTATGCACTGCATTATGTGATCACCACACAGAGTCAGCTCTCTTTCCATTGCCATATTTTTTATGTTCTCTCCCTACTCCCCCACCCCCCAACTGGAGGAAGGAGGGGAGGGGAAGCTGCATCACTATTAATAAAACCAAAGATCATAAATAAAATTTAAGCCTCATGTTAAGTGGGCATCTCAAGGAATAAGGAGTGTGATATTTAAGGCCTGAAGGTGAGAGAATCAGTAAGAAACAGGAGGTCTGATTATTAAGTTTGATTAAATTCGCAAACTTGCCATCATGCGCTTTCATTGGCAGCACTGTACAAACAACTCGGTAAGGTTGCAAAACCTTGGTATATTAGTGTCTCACACCTGTGTTCGTGTCAATGTGTGGTGGTGTCTTGCTAAGTGGCATTCGTTATTGTTGTTGAATGATTTTTTTGTGCCATCCCCAAAATGTTGGAGCTTGAGTTGGCCAAAACCTTCTGGAGAGGCAAGACAATGTTCCGGGCCATGTTATTACCGGTGATGAAAGATGGATGTATCAATACGACCCTGAAACAAAGTATAAAAGTGCATCATGGAAGTCAGCTAATTCTCCACAACCAAAAAAATTCTGTCAGTCCAAATCAAGAGTCAAAACAGTGTTGCCAACCTTTTTTTTTTTTAATATCAGAGGGATTGTTTATGATGAATTTGTGCCAACTGGACAAACAGTAAACCAAGTTGACTGCTTGGAAGTGCTGGAAAAGCTGTGTGAAAAATTAGATAAAAATAACCTGAACTTTTTGCCAATGACTCATGGCTCTTGCATCACGACAAAGCACCAGCTCACATGACACTGTCTGTGATGGAGCTTTCAGCCAGTAAACAAATAACTGCATTAGAACACCTGCCCCCTACTCACCTGATCTGGTCCCCAATGACCTTTTTCTTGACCTGAAGATGAAGGAAATATTGAAAGAAAGACATTTTGATGATATTCAGGACATCAAGTATAATACAGTGACTCTGATGGTTGTTCCAGAAGAAGAGTTTCAAAATTGCTTTAACTTGCAGGGGTCTCCAAACTTTTCAGCCCGTGGGCTGTATTAACTATGAAATAGCAGTTTGGGGGCCGACTACACACTCGAGGTCCAAATAAAAAAGAATCAAAACATAGATGTTGTTTTAAATTATTTATTTAATATTATTTTATTCAGATAAAAAGGTCTCCACGGGCCAGATGAGAGGGCCTCTCAGGCTGCATCCAGCCCATGGGCCGTAGTTTGGAGACCCCTGCAATGGACTAGGTGCTGACGTCGGTGCACAGCTTCCCAAGCAGAGTACTTTTAAGGTGACCGTAGTGATATCCAGCAATGAGGCTTGCAACACTTTTTTAAAGATGAGTTCACTAACTTAATTGTCAGACCTCATATTTTGATGAATCTTGGAGACTACATTAGAAGGATTTTTCTTTTATTCTGCTTCATATACCAGTAACAGCCTCCAAGGAATGAGTCTGCTAACTTTGACACTATCTCAAGCTCACTTTATGTGGTTCTCACAAAGGCCAATACAAAAAGAGCCAACATTGTTATCTGGGGACACTGCAGCTTTTGAAGGGTTCATTTTAATAGTACATTTATATTCACTTTCAGTTCTCTGATTGTGGGATCCTTTAAAACTACAAATCTTACTCTCCCCATTGGACTGACGAATTTAGCAAGCAAAAGGACCACAGCTAAATGTGAATTTCAGAAAAACAATAACCATTTTTAGTATAATTATGTCCTCAATATATAGAAACCCTACTTCCTAGGGATTGGAGATAGCCTGGGAGGAAGTCTGGAAGGTTAAAATAATTAAGTTTTTCCCAGTGCTTAATGCATCATGCTTAAACCCACATTTCATGGTTATTATGAAAATACATACTTTTGTTCCTATAACTTATAGAAATCCTCTGCTAGAGGTGCTTGTACAGAGAGATAATAGACAAGTGAGGCTTGGTCCTTAAGCACTACTGAAAGGTAAGAATTAATCCTGCTGTATGTATCTAACTCATGGGGTGGGGGTGGGGGAAGGAGATGCATGAAGCTACTTAAAGATGGGTTGTCACAGAAAATTTTTTATATATCTTTAAAAGGACTATGTACTCTGGGCATCAATATGTTAGAGCAGGGGTGTCAAACTGGTGGCCCCAAGGGCTGCTTGTGGCCCCGAGGTAACTTTTTATGGGCCACGATGCTCTGAAATAAAATGAAAATAGAAAAAATCGTTATGAAGAAAATAGCACTTAGGGGAGATGGAGGCAATACCGTCCACACAATTCCCTAGTTAACCCTTTAACTACTTTAGACGAGTATACACGTGGCCCAGTGCCTTTCCTGGGGGCCTGTGGGAATGTATAAATGTGCTGACTCAGTTCCGGCGACGTTTGTAAATGTGTTGTGGTGTTGTGCTCCCAGATCGTGATCCCAGCAGCAACCAAGACACCAACTCTGATGCAAGTACAAAGAGAGGTTTTATTGATACAAGCTTGAGCCCAGTCTGTATGTCTCCCAGTGCAACTAGGAGAGGATGGCCCCGAGCTGGGGCAGCAGGGGAATTTAAAGGAGAAAACCGCAAGCGTGTGGGGTGATTGGATGAAGATAATCATATCAGGGTGTGGAGCAAGGAGCAGAAGTTGGGCGGGGGAGTTGTGTTTCTCCCTGATAAGGGGGGAGAGGCTTGAGTTTCTCTCTCCTGTGGCCTTTGAGCCTCACCTTCTCCGAGATGATGGCCAATTTCACAAAATGGAGTCCCAATTTACAAAATGGTGTATCTTAGGTTTCACAGTGGCCCGCGTGAATCTTGCCTGTTGCACCAAATGGCCCGTGTTTTAATTGAGTTTAACACCCCTGTGTTAGAGTAATGCTCACGGGATTATACATAGCAGAGGCAGAAAGAATGTGTTGTTTCTCCTATACTAGCAAAGCATGGTTTAACTTTAGTAAAAACAATGCAAGTACATATGGTCCTAGACTTAAAATCTTACAACTTCATGACTTTTCAACTTTACAATGGTGTGAAAAATGCTATGCATAATAAATTACATGAGAGATTCAGCACTGTGTTATAAAATAGGCTTTGTGTAGGATGATTTTACCCAACTGTAGGCTAATGTAATTATGCTGAACACATTTGAGGTAGGCTAAGCTGAACTATGTATTCAGTGTATTAAATATATTTTTTACTTATGATATTTTCAATAGGCTTATCAAGATGTAACTCCATTATAAGCCAAGGAACATCTGTAATAGTAAACATTTTATTACTCTTACTATGGACGTGGCATAGTTCTAAGCATCAAACACACACATTAACTGAGGGAATCTTTGCAACCCTCAAATATGGAAACTAGATAAGGAAACTTTAGCTATATAGGGTAAATAATTGACTCAATTCTTACTATAGTTTAGGACCTAGGTTTTCAGACTCCTAAGTCTGTCTTCTTCTTTTTCCTCTTTTCCTTCTCCTCCTCTTTTTTTTTTCTGCCTTATATTTGTTTTATTAAAACATTGTATTTAAAATGATAGTAAATAAGACTTATAATATGATTCATTTTTTGAGATATGAATATGAAGCAAACCCACACAGATACTACTACTAGGAGAGGTACTACTAGGAGAGAACACAGAGTGGTTTTGCGAAAGTAATTTTTCATACTATGAGAATCACACTCATTACTACTATCACTAGGGCCTAAATGCCACCGAGCTGATATTGAACACTACCTTCAGCGGTTCTTTAATGATATTTTAAAAAGACAAAGGGTGCTTGTTACAAAAAGGTTTCTGGGGGCCTGGGGGCAAGGCCTCAGCCTCCCCTTTACCTCCCTTTGTGATTAGATATAGAAAAGAATGTATATACATGCAGCTTCACATTCCGGTCAGACCAGTTGATTGTTAGGCGTGGGGTTAAAAGGATATGTATGGGGAAGGGTCTGCTTGTTCCTGTTAACAAATCTAATCTGCTTATGCTAATGAATAACCCACCCTGTACTTAACCTACAATGTCTCTTAATCTCTTCCCTATTCTTCACTTGATGATTGTTATTTTATCAATGTAAAGGAATAAAAACCAGCAGTGAAGAGAGCTCTTGGCTAGATGCCGCAAAGAGCTCTAGCCCGCTCAGCTTGATTTTTCAAGACATTCCTGGTGCCAGGGTTGTCTCTTCGTCTCCGATTCACAACAGGTGCTCTGTTGAGAAATAATGAAAGAATACTTCATTTTTATTAATTTAGACTTGTCTATATCTAACAATATATGAATACTTTTCTGTGATATTGTAATTAAAGATTCAGAATCTCTTCCTGAAGAATCTGAAGAGCTAATAGAACTTGCCATTTCTATTCAATATGGGTCCCTCTTTTCTTTACCAGTGGTCATATTATTTTTAGTATGTAATTTCAGTATTCTAACTTTGTGCCACTCTGTTCCAGGTATGTTTTAGAGTTTCATACTTCATATCTTTAAAACAGAATGCATATTTAAACAATGATTTTCATTAAGTTGAAGTTGATTAAGGATTTGCTAGATGTCCAATATGTTCCACGCCACATTGACTCTTGGCAATCTTGTGAGATTCCCTTTGCCAAGTCTGTGTTCTTACCTATTATACCATGTACATCTTATTCCAAAAGCTCATTTTGGAAGTCACCCAACATGGACAGAAACACATAAGGCCATAAGTGCCATTTTTACAGTAGATGTGGCAACTTGGAGTATTTTGATCATCTCTGAAATATTCCACAGATCCAGAAATACTTAAGATTACCTTAGGCTCATGAAAGCTAGTGATTTTAAATATTTACATTACTTTTGATGATAGGTATTTTATATACTTATGAATTTAATTCTCATGAGCTATAAAAATTTGTCTCTCTTTTTTTTTAATTTGGCTTATTTATTTAGTTACTTTCAGGTTCACAGCTCTTTTATTTTATATTTTTTATTAACTGAAGAATCAAAGTGGGGGCCTACCACATGGGAAACACACCCCAGTATAGCACATGGGTCCACATGGGTTGGGCCCAGAATTCCTTCCTTGGACCCTAGGACTGCAAGGTGAATGCTTAACCTATTGAGCTATCCTGGCATCCCCAGGCATAGTTTTATACATGTTTTTGTTCTTGGAATTTAGTGGGATTCTTGGAACTGTGAGATTATAATTTTCATAAACTTGAAAAAGAATTGGCCATTATTTTCTCAAATAATTTTTTTCTCTCCATCCCTCAGCAATTACAATTACATATATGCTAGTCGACTTGAAATCGTTTCACAGTTAACTGATGCTTTGTGTACTGTTTGTTTTTCTTTTAGTATTCCTCCCCCCTGCCCCCTTGTATTTCACTTTGGATAATTTCTATTGCTATGTCCTCAAGTTCACTTATTTTTTTCTTTGATTATATCTAATATACTCTTAATCCAATCAGTTTTTTTTTTGTTATATCAGATATGGTAGTTTTTATATCTAGATGTTCAATTTGAGTTTTTTTTTTAAATTCTCCATGGCTTTTCTTCACATGCTCAGTCTTTCTATTAACTTCTTGATGTTTAAATACAGTTATGATTCCTGCTTTAATGTTATTTTCAACTAACTCTATCATTTATGTTAGTACTGGATCAAATTCAATTAATGCATGTGTCTTATTTTGCCTTGCATTTTCTAGCTTCTTTGCATGTCTGGTAAATTTTGATTGAATGTTTAGCATTGTAAAATTTACCTTTTTGGTTATTGGATATTTTTACATTTCTAAAAATATCCCTGAGATTTTTTTCTTTTATCCAGTTAAGTTGGTTGGAAAAAGATTTATTTTTATTTTTATTTTTTTTTTACAGAGAGAGACAGAGACAGAGAGATACAGAGACAGAGAGAGAACCGAACTGGGGGAACTCCCCAGTTCAGCACATGGGTCCACACGGGCCGGGGTCGGGATTCGATCCTCAGTCCCTGGTGCTGCAAAGTGAGCACTTAACCCACTGAGCCATCCCGGCTTCCCCAAGATTGATTTTTAGAGGGTTGCTTTTAATCTTTGATATATGGGACTAGAACACTGGGAAGAGCTAAAATTTTCCCATATATGAGGCCCAATCTTTTAGAATATTCTATCCACTGACTCATGATGTATGAGGTTTTTCATTCTGGTTATTTAACAGAGGGACGACTTGGTTCCCTGTTTGAGTTCTAGCTATTACTTTCTGTACTCTTAATGTGATTCTCTCCACGAGGTTGGGTTCTTTTCTTATATGCATGTTGTGATCAGTACTCAGCAGAAGAATAGAGGGGAGGCCCTCTTTAGATCTTTGAAATTCTTTCTTTGAGACTTCAGATTGAAAGACACACACACACAGACTGAAAGTAAAGGAATCTGAAGTAAATTTCTTGTA
>PVKE010026485.1:10765-22375 GCA_004027555.1 Craseonycteris thonglongyai
TATATATATGTCTGGGAAGCTCTTTTCTGTCCCTTGATTCTAAATTAAAGCTTTGCAATATAGAGTAATATTGGTTGTAGATTCTTGCTTTTCATCATTTTGCCCTGAAGCCAGACAACTCAATTCTTTTTTAAGATTTATTTTATTTATTTATTTTTTTTATAGAGACAGAGACAGAGAGAAGGGGGAGAGCCAAGAGCAGTCTCCATAGTTATATGTTATCAGTTTTCTGACATGGTTTCCTTTCACACAGGTGGGCAGGGGCTGTGCAGGGCTGGAAATGGGCTGAGGGCCTCCCACATGGGAGGCACATTCCATTGAGCCAGGGGCCAACCTAGGGATCTGGGGATCTCTTGACTGGAATCATACCCCAGTTCAGCATATGGTTCTACACTGGCCAGGGCTGGGATTCAACCTGCGTTCCCCAGGGCTGCAAAGCGAGTGCTTAACCCACTGAGCCATCCTGTCTTTCCCAATTCAATTTTTTTCTTATGTCCCTGGTGCTTTTTGAGATGCTTTTCCAGCTCTAGAGCTTAGAGTGAGTGAGTTTGTCAAGCAGTAAGTTTGTGAGTGGGTCCTTTAGTAGGATCACCTGGGACTGCAGCCACCCTCTTCATTTTTAGCCACAATCTGTGCTGGTTTTCACAGCTAAGAATTATGGGGACTTCGCTCCCCAGCACTAGAAACTTGGGCTAAAAAGCTGTTGTGGGACTATTATCCCTCTCAATTTTTAATGGTAACATGTAGGTGTGAGACCAGCTCGTCCTTGTCCCTGCCACTGCTATAAGTCTTGAAGTGGCTTCTTCTGTTTTGTTCTTAGTTGTAGGGCTTTTATTCAGCTAAACTCCAGGCAACTCTTCAGTGATGGTTGTTCTCAATTAGTTGTAATTGATGTGGTCACGATAGGAGTTAGCATAGCATTTACCTACTCCACCATGAAAGGGTAGACCAGATCTCAAAAAAGGGGAGATATATATATATATATATATATATATATATATTTTTTTTTTTAACACAGAGACTTTATTAATGTGATACTACATTGACTTTATCTAGGAGATAAAACCAATATTGGCAAGAAAAAGATTTGTCTGTTTTGCAGATACCTCAATTTGAAGGTTCTAACCTTCTTCTACAGACCTATACTAGTGACCTAACATAAAGCAGTCAGAGAGACTATTTATTTTCTCTAGAAAACTGGGAGAGGAGCAGAGAAGAAGAAAAAATTAAGACCATGAAGGGCAGGATGAGGAAGAAAGGAAGATGAGGGGAAAAGGAA
The DNA here is from genome assembly GCA_004027555.1 of Craseonycteris thonglongyai. Lineage (NCBI taxonomy): Eukaryota > Metazoa > Chordata > Mammalia > Chiroptera > Craseonycteridae > Craseonycteris > Craseonycteris thonglongyai. The sequence goes on from PVKE010026485.1 coordinate 12,045, forward strand.
GTAAATGGAGGAAGAGGGGGAATTCACAGATGCTGAGGCAGACACTAAATTGACTGAATATTAACTTGTGGGGAAAGTAAAGACATCATTTGGTCTATATGTATGATGTTTGTTTCCTAATAAGATATACTTCTGGACAATGGATTGCTTGTGACCCATTTCTAGGCTATTTATAATATTTTACTCTTAGTTGTTTTTGTCAAGGACTAGCATTTGGAATCCATGGATTCAAAATATTTCTAATCTGCAAGAAAGCCAGGGTTTCATGCTTCCACCTGCTTTTTCCTCTGCTTTAGATGTCCATTCTTTCTTCTCTACTGAGGTATTTTCTATTTATTTTCTCGTGATTCATTGCAATTAATAACATCTTCCAAAAATATTCCTAGGTTCTTTTTCTAAATCTGATGCCCTTCCTGTGTTGTCACAGAATGCTTGTCATTTTTTGTTGTTCTAGCTTAAAAAAAAATTGTACTGAATCATACTTGTCTTGTTTTAATTGTTTGTCTTCTACTTATGCATAAAATTTCTGACAGTAAAAACAGTATCTTAACTTTTTTTAAAACCTCATTTTGTGAATGTGAAATTCATGAGTCACTATGTCTGCTATTTCTCCTGCCTAGAATTTCTCCTTGTCTGCTGGGAAATTTCTTCTTACAGCTTTTAATATCCTTCACATTAAGTTGCTTTGTCAAATCTTTCTTAACTTCTTCTCCCAGTGCAGTAAAGTTAATGATTTGATCCTCTGTCTTAATTTTGTACTTTTCATTTAAGAGTGATTTTCAAAATGATAAAATTATGTCTCTCATTCAAATGTAAAACACATGTAAACTGTTTTAACTCATTAATTAAGGAATGAGCCAGTGAGGTGTTACAATTACTTCGCGTGAGAATTGGATTTATGGAGATATATATATATACATCTACTGGAAAAAACCATTTGCATGCCCAGCATAGGAACCATTTATATTACTGTGGATTCAAAGCATCCTCATTACTGTTATTGTTCTACAAGTTGCCTTCCATCTCTACAGAGTAGTAAAATATTCTAATCAATGACAATGATAGACACAGATTCTTATAGAATCATATAACCCCAACATGACACTCAGTGGATACTCAGTAATCATTTTGCAGAGATGAAAGTCATTAACATTTCCCCCCAACACTTATAATAGTTTATTAATAAATAAATGTTCACCCTTTAAAAATTATTTTTATAATACCCCATGCCCCACCCGCTACACACAGTAAGCCCCTTAGGAAAAGGATTTCACCGTAAACTCTTTGGGCTTAAGTAGAAATCTCTCATTACCTTCTGTTCACCTGAAACTAGCTACAACAAGGATGGTCAGTTAATTAGTGGGTTTAAAGTGAAATGTGAGTAACTTTTAAAACCTAAGTGTGAGAAAACATTGGAGAATTGAAAAGTTTAGTAGGTAGTTTTTGCACTTTGTTTTTTCCGTGTCTTTATTTCATTCCCCAATGCTTATAGGTACGTTAAGCTTATGTGTCTTAGGCTGGGAGGGAATAGAAAATCCTGCAAGCATCTGGGAGCATGAAGTAAGATAATTAGAGGAAGGTAAGAGTTAGAACCAACGGAGAAAAGGTAAGAAGGGTCACATGGAATCCATTGGTGGTAGAGTAAGAGGGTGGGAGAAAGCCAAGTGGGGAAATCTCTGAGATTGGATAAAAGTAAAATGGACAGACACATCATTTTTTTTTTTTTTACATTGGAGAGTACAGGATAGTTAATAATGAACATTTATAGCACATAGAGATGGTATTAGAGGAACAAGGTATCAATGAGGGGCTCTGTGGTTTCCTGCTCTGGTCTGGTGTAGTGTGTTGTGCCCTGAGGGGTCCAGAAAAAAAAGATTACTCTGACCTTCCAAGAGTATATATTATCTTAGATGCAAAAAGACAGTAGACAGGGTTACTTAAAGTAAAGATTAAACTTTTTCAAAGAAGCTACAGGTTACCAGCCACAACCTGTTTTCAGTTAGAAATTTTTATGTTCAGACCCTCCTATGTGGGCTTATTTTGGTTTCTAAGTTTGTAGGGCCTGCCATCCCAGCCTCTCCTGAGTTTGTCAGGTCTAGTACGTGGCCCATGTTTTTTGTTGAAAACATTAAAAAAAAAAAAAAAAAGGTGAACAATGAAAATATTCCCCTTTTCCAGAAGTTCAATTATCAAAAAATGTTAATCAATAGGAATAGAAAAAAAAAAATTGAAACAAAAAATATAATCCTAGTAAAATGAATCAGTATAATACATGACATACTGAATACTATCCAATTCTATATTTTGGCTAGCTTTCCACAAAAGAAACAATTTAGAGTACAGTGTGAAGATTTGGCCAGTTCGGCATATTTCAACCTACCAGGGAACAGAAAAATCAATTCCTGTAATTTTCAAGGTAGTTCCTTCTATACTGTTCATGTACGTCATAAGCGCTTCCTCCAATGGGTTCAAACAAAACATCTTCCCATCACATGCATTTACACTGTGTTTGAATGTTTTGGGATTCTCATATTGTCCTTCCAGTACTTATTTTTCAGCAGCATTCAAAGCACAACAGCTGGTCCATCGTGAGTCCCCCCCCCCCCCCCCTAGCCATTGGCTGCTGTATTTCTCTTTGTGTTCTTAATGATTGTAGATAGCTGCTAGGCTAGCATCTGCTTGAGACACAACTGCAGTGAGAAATTCACAATCACATCTTCAAGCCTCTGGGTCTTCGTAACTTACACAGTGGCTGGGGTTCAGATCGTTATATATATCTGAAAAAATAAATATCTGTTCACCAGGGTAAATAGGAGAGAAAGCAAGAAAAGAATATGGAAAATAAATGACAGTTTTGCAGTCTGTTCATTTTACGTTACTGGACAGAAAATCTTTTTGAAACAGCATGAAAATGACATGAATATGGTTGCTTTTAGAGTTTTCAAGCTCAGGTAAATTCTGCTGAGAACATGTTTAGTTATCATATTCAATTTCAGGGATTGCCAAAAGCTCTCATTACTGATAGGTCTCTATGCATAGTAGATTATCCCCATATTGACTACAAAGCAATCACCCTACTATAGGCTTATAATTTCACTTGCATGTATAAATATGCATATATAAGTATTTTTTTATTTTTGCTGTATTATATAGTACAAATGATAAAACTTGGCCTATGCTTTTTTTCGGTAAACTAATATTTTATTTTTTATTTTTACTGTGTTAATGAATGTTATAATAACTTAGATGAATAAATTATTTACATCTTTTTATAGATTTTTGAAACATAGCTGTTTTATTGTTACTTTGGGGAAGTATAAATAATAAGAGTGGCCATAAAATTTTAGCTGTTTAGACCATTTGATTTTAATTTCTGTGGGCTTAAGCATCTGTCTCTTGTCATTAAATAAGTTATATTGCCAGTGTTTGCATTTGAAAGAAACCAAAATTCTGCCACCCTGAAGCTGCATTTTGGAATGTTGATTTTAAGCTGTTTATTAAGAAAAAAGATTCAGGAAGAAATCTTGACACTCCCCTGCTTTCCTGCCCAAGAAATTCAGACACAGAAATGTGCTACAGGAAGGAAATCTTAAGAGTTCTGCCTTGGCCTAATTTGAATTAAGTATGGTAAATAGGGAGGCTTTAGGCAGGGACCTATTAGCTAGAAAATCACCCTGTGGCATTGTTTCTGGTTGCCCAGAAAGAATTTTTCTGCTAGGTAATTCTGCTCTTCCTCAAGTTCCTGTAAATCACCCATTCTCACTTCTGAAATCAAGACTCCTGCCTCTCCTTTTTCCTTTGTCCAAAAATGTCTTATATATTCAGTTTTGCCTCAGTGTTTTTGAAGTTTTCATGCATATGTTAGTTCCCCATGTACATGTATTAAAATTTTGATTTTCTCCTGTTAGTCCATCTTTGTTAATCTGATTATTAGCTCAACTAGAAGAATTTATAGTGTGAGAAAAGGTACTCCTATTAATTTTTTTTTAGCCCCAACACACTAAACATTATTTACATTTTTTAAAATATATTTTTATTTATTTATTTTTAGTTTTGACAGAGAGAGAGAGAGAGAGAGAGATACAGAAACAGAGAGAGAACTGAACTGGGGGAGCTCCCAGTTCAGCATATGGTTCCGCACGGGCCAGGACCGGGGCTGGGATTCGATCCCCGGTCCCTGGCGCTGCAAAGTGAGCGCTTAACCCACTGAGCCATCCCGGTTTCCCCTAGTTACATTTTTAAAAAAGATTTATTTTATCTTTTTTGACAGAGACAGAGAGACACTGAGGGAGAAGGGGGAGGGCCCAGAAATGTCTCCATAGTTGTACATCATTAGTTTTTGAAATAGTTTTATTCCACATAGGTGGGCTCAGGGCTGTGCAGAGTGGGAACCAGGACAGGGACTCCCACATGGGAGGTATGCCCACTTGAGCCACAGACCTCGCACATGGAAGGCATGCCCCTGGCAGGAGCTGAGCTGAGGATAGAGGGGAATTCCATATGGGAAGCATGTCCCAGTTCAGCATATGGGTCTGCAGACCATGGCCTGGTGTGGGGGTTGGGGTGGTACTAGCGCCTCTGACCTGGATTGCAGGGTGAGTGCTTAACCTGCTGAGCATTCCCAGCATCCCAATCATCATTTACCGTATTTTTCGGCGTATAAGACGACCCCCTAATTTTACAGTTAAAACATAGGTTTAGGCCTATATTCGCTGTATAAGACTACAGCCTCAGAAGTGGGGGGTAGTCTTATACAGCGAATATAGGCCTAAACCTATGTTTTAACTGTAAAATTAGGGGGTCGACTTATACGCCCGGTCGTCTTATACGCCGGAAAATACGTATTTAAGAATAAAAAAATAAATACCTGTAGAAAACTTTAGGTATAACTTAATTCTATTTGATTTGGGCAACTTCATTAGTAAATTTTAGATAATTAAGGCCAGTGGTCAGGAGTTTTTTGGGCAAAATACAAGCAATTAAATTTTAATTGTTTAATAGTATCTGTAATTTGAATTATTTATATGTAGCAAATTGTAGCTTTAGAAGACATTAAAATATGCAAATGAAGCTTAGAAGGTAATTTTAATAACATCTGGTTGATTAGTATAATTTTTTTTCTTATGACTGCCATTATAAGACTGCTATATATCCATATCTACTTGAACATTTAGATATTGAGACAGGATAGTTAATAAGAAGTTAGGTAGTCAGGAAAGTCCTCAGTAGTTATAGTGACCTTATTAAAATAATGTAGTGAGCACAAAAGCCAGGTCAGCGGATATTAGCAAAATAACCAGCGCCAACACTTCCTAGACTTCACAGCTCCTTCTCCAGGCAGAACAGATTTAGGCCCCTAGAAAGTAAAGCTTGCAGGAAGATTAATATACAGCTTCCGATACCTGCACCGCAGCACTTAGACATCACCATATGAGAAATAGTTTTAGTCTTAGCTGTGGGCCTTCTACTTTCGGGTGCCCCCTCTCATTAGAGAGCTTTGTCTTTTCTTTTAATAAACTTTGCTTCTTAACTTTTCCACTGTGGTCCACGTCCTCATTCTTTGAGTGTGAGACAAGGAACACTGGACACACACACTGCAGTTCCTACATTAATATGTGTAATCAATTACATAATATGGGAATCATTTTTCTGAAGTTACTTGATATGAAGTTAAAACTCAAACATCTAATCGAGGAACATTCCAAAAAATAGTGAATGTGAAACTATTATGAGGGTGGGCTGATAAATTTTGCCTCTACTGTAATATTTTTTTGTTACATTAGACGTAGCTGAATATAAATGGTTCTGTGTAGTCACATGGTATCTCCCCTCCATTATTTTTGACCTAGCACACATGGATGCTTACATTTTTCACCCAGTGCATATAGAAATGGGAGTGTTCAGACGTTTTTTTCAAACAGCATGCTATTATTGAATTCTTAACAGTGGAAAAAGTTCCTTAAACTTTTTGGAATTTTTAAAAAAGAAAATGAAGACTTCTTAAAGAAGATTATTACAGGTGAGGAAATATGGGTCCATCATTGTGACCCCAAAAACAAAAGGCAGTCTCTGGAATACTACCATAGGGATCACCTCAACTGAAAAAATTCAAAACTCAAGCCTCAGCAGGGAAGGTCAAGTTGACTTTTTGGAATTCTTTAATTAATTTATTTGTTAAATTTATTGGGGTGACATTAATTGATATTAATTACATTGTTTCCAGGTGTACAATTCTACATTGCATTGTCTATACATCGAATTATGTGCTCCCCACCCAGAATGTTGTTATTGCAGACTTTCCTGTACAAAGAACAATAATAAACTCTTAACATTATTTTGAAACTCTTACTGCATTAAAAAGAAGAATCAAATGGGTTGGAATTAGAAATGAAAATCCTCTTCAACACAATACCAGGCCTCATACAAGTGCAGCAACAAGAGACGCAATTCAATGCGTGGACTTTTTAGTGCTGCCACATCCACCGTATAGTCTAGGTGTGGCTCCTAGTGATTTCCACCTGTTTCCAAAACGAAAAGAACCTTTGAAGGACCAGCACCTCATCTGTGCTGAACAGGTGACATCTGCAGCGAGGAAATGATTTCAAACACAAAACACTGATTTTTAAAAAATATTTATTTATTTATTTATTTATTTTTGAGAGAGAGAGAGAGAGAGATACAGAGAGAGAACTGAACTGGGGGAGATCCCTCAGTTTAGCACATGGGTCCACACGGGCTGGGGCCGGGATTCGATCCTTGGTCCCCGGCGCTGCAAAGTGAGCGCTCAACCCACTGAGCCATCCCAGCTTCCCCCATAATTTTTTTTTTTAAGGACAGCTTTTTAAAATTAGTGCAGCATTGGTGGAAGTATATTGAAACCTGTGGTGATTCTGTAGAAAAATAATTATGCAGCTTTCAAAATAAATTATGTAGGTATATATATATATATATATATATATATATATATATATATATATATATATATATATATATATATATATATAAATAATTTCATTAAAATATTCTTTTCCTGTTCATTTTCTATTTAAGTGGAGGCAAAATTTATCAGCCTGCCTTTGTACAAGATGTAATAGAAGCATTTTGTAAAATAATACTGGGATGGGAAAAAAACCCACAAAATGGAGAAAGACACAAAATTTACATATTAGGAAAATATTGATAAATGTGTATACACAAAATTAAAAAACGTAGCAAGGAAAAGTAAGAGCAAAGGCTAATGACAAATGGCAAAAGTCCATTTTCTTTAGTATATAAGAAGCTCTTATCTTTCAATAAAAAAACAAGAGATATGCACAGTCATTTCACAGAAAAGGGTGTTAAGTAAGGACCCCCCACAATTCTATGCATATTAGAGCAACAAATCCCATTTATCATGTCTTTAGGAAAAAATGAGCTTGATAATATTTGAATTTGACAATGTAATGAGGAAACAGATGAAAGATACTGCTAATTATATATATCTGCTAACTTTTTAAAGTGCACTTTTGTAATACCTGTGCCATAGAAAAGATACGACTTTCAACCCAGCAACTGCACTGTTAGGAATTTATCCCTATTGATATATAAGGACCGTCTGAAAAAATTCAGCCATAAATGCCTTTATTTTTCATATTACATGGCTGGATATTTTCCAGACAGCCCTTGTATTTGCAATCGTGTGGCAAACAAAATATATGTCAAACACACATACATATACAAACACTTATTACCTATAATATCAAAATAAGGAAAACTACATGAATAGCAATACTAATTATGTGAATGTTAGTAATCTATATAAGTAGATTACTGTGGATTCTATACAAAAGGATGAAGTAAATCTGTATACATTGACTTGTAAATATCCCCATGGGAAAAAAAAGAACAAGGTTTAGGTTACAGTGCATAGTGCCTTGTATGTATTATGCTCCCAGTTGTGTAAATAAAATAGTAGCAAGATGAGCTAAGTGTAAGCTAGACACCAAGATTTATACGACCTGCCTTACAAATTTAAACATTAAAACAACCATCATCTTCCCATACTTCAGATTAGAAACAATTTGTAGTTTTTCTGAAGTTATGCAAGTGGCCAAAGTCATTTACTTGAACTGAGTTCCTGTGTCAGTATATAATTGTTATGCTTGTTGGGGCCAACTGCTTAGAAATGTCCCTGAAATTTAAATAATTGTGGTTAAAGAAAGATTATGAATATAACTTCCATAGATCATTTTGTGTAAAAATTAAAGTTTATTCTACATTTCTTTACCATATCTTATTTGCATATTTATGGTAGTTTTTATTTTCTAAACCACCCACAATTGTGCATTTTCCCTTAAAAAAATAATGCTCCATTTTTTAACTTAACTTTTTAGAATTAGTTTAAGGTCTTCCAATAGTCACAACGAGTAAGGCTACTTGAGGGTGGGGGAGATTAGGTTGTCACTTACAGAGCAAAGCAGCAGTCCCACGGGGAGTTATTTGGGTTCCTTACCTTTGACACCAAATATTCAGTTTTTCTCTTCTTGAGTTGATGCATTTAATGTAGGGCATCAAGTGAGGCTCAAGGGCTTTACACCAATGTGCTTCATCAGCTCAGCAACACTTACTAACACTTTTTAAACTGAAAAGGCAATTGTTTCTTGCCTTTTATTTCTTCTTTTTTTTTCCTTATGCATAATTCATGCAAGATTATTCATCTGTTTATGATGCTACTCTGTGATCTAACTGAAGATTAGAAATGAGAAAATAAAACTCTGCCACAGATTCAGGAATTATCTTTTGCTTTTAAACATAATCAATTTATTTTGCTCTCTGAAATGAAAGTCTCATAATTTTGAAATCTGAAGTATCCTTGTTAAGAAAATAGTACAATAAATGTAAATAATAGTAGAATATAAATGTCTTGCCTCATAAGTGAACCTGCAACTAAAAGTAGAGAACAATGTGTTTTTCTGATACTAAGTAAAACTTTTACAATCATTTAAAAAATCAATTATATAAATGAATGACCTAAACAATGGCTGGGCAAGACATTGACCAAGCAATTTTGGGATAACCACCTGAATAATAAACTATATACCGGTAGCTAGTGAACTGTGACACTTGTAGAAGTAGCCTTTGCCCTGAAAAGTCTGCCCAGGCCTAACCTAGACTAATTAGAATATGGGCTAGCTAAGCAGTGATAACAAAGAGGCAGGCTCTGCAGTGGAGGGTTTAAGCCAGATAATACATTAGTCCTTTTTCAGTTAGCAGTCCAGGATGGGCAGGTGGACTCTATGCTTTGAGATCAGTCAAGGTTTTTGACCAACAGGATACTCTTCCCATCAACAAAATGGGGGCCTCATAATTTTTGCAGGCATTTCTAGCTGCCAAGAAAATGAGAGAGGAAGTGGAGAAGAAATAAGCTTCCTTTAAAGACAAGTGATGTGGAAATTGCACTTTTCTCTTTCTTGTAGAGTCCGTTGATAAGAACTTAGACACATGGCCAGTCATATGAGGGAGGTTAGGAAATGTAGTTTTCATCTGAGTGACTATGTACCTAATTGAGATGTATTTGCCGTGGAAAAGGGGGGAAACAGTTTTGTGGGGGCAACAGTCAGTCTGTCACATGTGCTTTTTATTATTTTACAATTTTAAAATTCACTTTATAATCACATAAAAATTCTAAAAAGATGGAGATCTATAAAGCATAACTTGAAACTGCTATAATATGAATTTAGATGTATTTTAGCTCCAAGCATTTAATTTAAATGTACTTTTGTGTAGGGTGATGAATAATTGAAACTGTAATGTCAAGAGTCGATAGTTTAATCCAGGTCATTTATAGAAGAGCCAATAAGACAAGACACATTACCCCTCTTTATTGTAAGAAATCTACAACTGAAAATTCACATTATATTGTTAAACTTTAAAAATTCTGTTAGTACCTTCCTTTTGGTGGATTTCTTGATTTAATCCTTCAAGAATCTCTAAATAAATTTGAGCAAATTTCTTCATTTAGTCACCAAAGAATCTCTAAATAGATTTAACTTTACCAGTAGTTCTGTATTATGTAAATGTTATTATTTCATTGTTAACATTGTATTTATATTCTTTTTTTTTTAAATTTTTTTTATTGTTAAATTTAATGGGGTGACATTGGTTGGTAACAATTAGATAGTTTACAGATGTACAAGTCCACATCACATCACCCATGCATCGCATTATGTGCCCACCACCCAGAATCAGCTCCCCTTCCATCACCATATATCCGGTGCCCATTCCCACCTCCGCCCCCAACTCTCCCTCCCCCCTCCTCCCCCCTCTCCAGGTAACCACCAAACCATTGAGTG
>PVKE010026486.1:0-22268 GCA_004027555.1 Craseonycteris thonglongyai
CTGAGGCTACAACACACTGAGGAACCTGTCCCGAGACAACGGGGGTCAGACTTGGGGGACAAGGATGAGGCCCCTTCCAAGACTCCCTGCTGCCTCTCCCGTCTTGGGGTCCTTTACAGCCATCGCGTCGGGCCCTGGTGGGACATCACATCTTGCCGGGAGCAGTGGAACAGGCAGATCCTCAAAGACGTCTCCTTATACATCGAGAGCGGGCAGATCATGTGCATCTTAGGGAGCTCCGGTAAGTGGGGAAAGGAGGACTAGATTCTCCAGGCGGGTTCAGAAAAGGCTGGGACTTGATTTGAACCCCACTCCGAGGAAACAAGTTTAAGTTGTAGGAAGGAGGCCACAAGTTTGATACGAGAATGACATCTAATGACACGTCTGACTGTGAAAGGAACCTGGTACTAATGTGAAATATTTAGAAAGAGACTTGAAAAGGAATAAAGTCCTGCCTAACATGTAAATTAATTCATGTTTCAAATTATGGAAAGTACCGAGCACAGTGCCTAGCATACAGGGGGGCTCAGTAAACACAATTTCTCTGATTTGTACCTTGCTTAGAGGTAGGAAGGGAATTAATTATATAAGCTCAATGATGCTCATTTGTTCCCCACAGTCACTGGTCCTTTTTAATCAAACATAGGCAAGAATAGAGAGTAAAATAAAGAATGCCCATGTATTAACATCTGGCTTTATAAATCTTAACATTGTACCATATACCGGATCTTCTTTTTTTGGTGGGGGGTGGGGGAATTAAGTACTACAGATTCCACTGAGGTTTCTATGTGCCCATTTCCCACCGCATTCTTCTCCTTCCTGGAATAACTCCACCTGAGCCTGAATTCAGCATCTGTCTTTGTGTCCCTGCATCAGCCAGCCACTGTCCTGGGATGGTGTAGCCTCCAGCAGGGCAGCTCCTTGTGGCTGAAGACAATGCCCTGTGAGGGTTACAGCTGTGAATCCTCAGCGGCTGGGGGTTGGGGGCACCGGCCCTGAGAAGGGGATTTGTGTGACACACCACAGTGTCTTCTACATTAGGACTTCCTGCACATTTTAAGGTTAAGATTCTGACAAATTGGCTTCATAGGAGCCTCTTGGTTGAGGTCTTGTTTGCAAATTGTTGACGTGTATGGCCACTCTCCCCTTGCATTACCCTTTTTCATAGAGAGGGATGAAGGAAGTCTATGAGGCAAGTTAAACATGTCAGCCTCTTTCAACCCAGGAAGTCAAACTCAGAACCTCTCCCCTGCCACAGCAGGTGGACAACTCAATGGCTATAGTAGTGTTCAGAGTAAATGAAAAAGAAACTCACTGAAACTGTTACACTTACCTGAGATTTCCTATCAGTTTCTATTTCCATCTTTTAATCATGTCTAACTGTATGCATGTACCATCACAGCCAGGCTCGTTCTAACTTCCCTTTGGATAGTTATACTTCCTTAAAAAGAACAAAAGCTGAGCTATCCCTTTAATAATTTGTTACTTGTTGCCTTTCTCATGTAGGATAAAAAAAAAAATTGGCATGTAGCAAGCACACAACAAGGAATTGAACCCACCTCCTCAGAAGTGTGTCCCACAGGCCAATGTCATGCTTTATGCACATCAGCAGGACAGTGGGCAGGCACCATGGATCACGGGGCTCATGGCCTGGTTTCTGATGATACCTAATCGTGGTTTTATGACAACATCCTTCTTTTTATACTGAACATGAATTCACAGTAGACTGCAAGTTCCATGAAAGCAGGACCTTTGTCTTCCCACCCCTCCTCCTGTGTCCTCAACAACTAGAACACGACTGGCCACATAGTAGGTGCTTAATAAATAGTTGTTGAATCAATGAGTAAATCAATTATATGAAATACTCTTAGAGTTTCATAAAATGACATGATTTTATTGGTCTTATTCAGAGCAGCATTGTTTATCAAATCTTTATTTGTCAGGCAAAAGATGACTTAAGTTATTCAAAGTCTCACTAGAGAATGGTAGAATGCAGGCCTGCCTCAGGTCACCCAACACTCCAGGGAAAGGTAACTTTGTTTGACTCATAATTTGCTATTGATTAGGACCTAGACTCTGGGCTGCACATTTCCTTGCAGAACACTATTTAGTTACAAACAATTTCTGTCCTTTTAGAAAAGATAACCCCAAAGGTCATGGCTTTATTGCCCTGCAGGTCATTAACCTTTCTCGTTTTCCTTTTTTTTTTTTTTTATTGTAGTAAAATACATACAAAATTTATCATCTTAACCATTTTTAAGTACACAGTTCAGCGGTATTAAATACATTCACACTGTTGTGCAGCTGTCAACACCATGCGTTGCCATAACTCTTTTCATCTTGTAAAACTGAAACTTTGTACCCATTAAACAATAACTCCCCCTTCCCTCCTCTTCTCAGACCCTGTCAACCACCATTACACTTTCTGTCCTTACGATTTTGACTACCTCATATAAGTGAAATCATACAGTATGTATCTTTTTGTGATCGGCTTATTTCACTTGCCATCATGTCCTCAAGGTTCATCCATGCTGTACCTGTTGCAGAATTTCCTTCCTTCTTAAAGATGAGTAATATTTCATTGTATATAGATACCATACTTTGCTTATCCATTCATCCATTAGTGGATACCCGGGTTGCTTCTGTGTTTTGACTATTGTGAATAATACTGCTATGAACAAGAGTGTACACTATATCATGGTAATTCTATTTTTAATGTTTTGAGAAACCATCATACTATTTTCCACAGCAGCTATGTCATTTTATATTTCCACCAACAGTGCATAAGAACTTTCTCCCCATCCTCATCAACACTTGCTATTTTCTGTTTTGTTTTGTTTTTTTCTTAACATAGTAGCCATCCTCATGGGTATGAGGTGATATCTAATTGTAGTTTTGAGTTGCAGTTTCCTAATTATTAGTGATCTTGAGCATCTTTTCATGTGCTTATTCATATATCTTTTTTGGAGAAATGTCTATTCAAGTCCTTTGCTCAATCTTGAATCAGGTTGTTTCTTTGTTTTGTTTTTGTTTTTGAGTTTTAGAAGCTCTCTGTATATTCTGGATATTAATCCTTTATCAGATATATGGTTTGCAAATATTTATCCCATTATGTAGGTTGCCTTTTTACACTAAGGATAATGTCTTTTGATGCACAAATTTTTTTAATTTTCATGAAGTCCAATTTGTTTATGCTTTCTTTTGTTACTTGCCCCTTTGGGGTCATATCCTAGGGCATTAACTATTTTTTGTGTCTAACTTTGCAATTTATCCTTGAGCTTTCTCATCCTGCTGGTACCTTCACTCATGAGTTAATAAATAGTTGACACATATTCAATAAAGACTCTATTAGTTGTCTACTTTCATGTAAAGAGTGCCCCCAAATAAGTGGCTTAAAACAATAAAAATTATTTATTATCTCTCCGGGTTTCTGTGAGTCAGGAATTTGGAAGTGACCTCATGGAGTAGTTCTGTCTGGGTCTGTCATGAGTGTGTAGTCAGAAGAAAGCTGAGGCTGCGATCCTCAGAAGGCTTTGGCAGGACTGGAGAAGCTACTTGCCAGGTGGCTACCTCACATGCTGACTAGCAAGTTGTGCTCGCTGTGCTCAGTGAGAAAGTGTGACGTAAGAAAAGCAAGAAGCCCACGAAAGAACACTGAGTATCACCCACAGGAGGCTGAGAAGGAGCAGCCACACCAGCAAGATTGAATCAAAAGGATGAAGTGGCATCAAAACCAAGGCAGAAAGAGATTTATGGAGACAAACAAGCAACGCTGTCGGACGCTGCTGAGAGCTCAAACCTGACATACAGAGAAACACCTACTGTACTTGGCAACAAGGAAGTAGACTTGATGACTGTAGGGAAGCCAGTTTTGATGTAGTGATGGGACTGGAATCCAAGCTACCAGATACTTGGAGCTTCTGTCAGAGCTGAGCTTGGATCCCAGAAATGTAAGGCCTGGAGGTTTCTAGTTAGAGAACCACATGCAAGGCCTAGGATTGTGGCTGGGAGATTTTAGGGCACATTTTGAAAGACAACGCCAATGAAGTCATATGTTGTTTCTTTACTCTCATCTCTTCCCCATGCTGGACTCTACCTGAACACACTGGAGCTAATTCTGAGCTCTGCCCGTCCTAGGATAGATCTGAAGACCACTGCTACAGGAGCCTGGGTTCTTCATCTTTGACCCTCATCACAACAAGCAGTTCCTTTACAATGTTTGAGCAAAAGGTCTTCTCTTTAGTTTTGCACAAGTGATCGTGTCCTCAGTAGAATTCTCTTGCTACCTTTTCAGACAGTTCAGAACCTCCTGCCTATTTCCTGTTATTAATTCTAACTTCTTAGCCGTCTTGGGTAGGAAAGGCCTGGTGACATCTGTTCCTGTCTCCATTACTTTGTGGACCTGTGTAAGCGTATGTCGAACATGAATGGGAGAGGCCCGAAGGCATCACCTAACCTCTAACCCTAGAAGTAAACCAGGGGAAACATCAGCCAGTCACCTCAGCACCAGGCAGTTAGCTCGCCACAGCTCCCCTGAGGGAAAGTTCTGAAGGACAGCCAGCTGGGTCATGCCTAAGGCTGCCAGCGCTGGCTGAGGCCAGTGTGGGTTTACCAAAGGACTTGCTAAACTAGTGCTTTTCAGATTCTAATATACATGGGGATTACCCAGGGGTCTTGTTAAAAAGCAGAATCTGATTCAGGAGCTGTGGACCAGGGCCTGAGTTTCTGCACTTCGGATAAGCTCTCAGGTGATGTTGATGCTGCTGATCCCCAGACCACACTTGATTAGCAAGACTCTAGGCTGTGTACTCTGCTTTCAGGAACCACCAGACTATCCCAGGGGTCCCTGAAAGAAATGCAAATATACTAGGATCAAACGTTTCCAAGAACCCTGAACCTATATATATTTTTTCTTTTTATAAAGGTTTATTTTATTCTTAGAGAGAGGGTGAGAGAGAAAGAGAGAGAAGGGGGAGGGCCCAGAGCAGTCTCAATAGTT
Organism: Craseonycteris thonglongyai; assembly: GCA_004027555.1. Lineage (NCBI taxonomy): Eukaryota > Metazoa > Chordata > Mammalia > Chiroptera > Craseonycteridae > Craseonycteris > Craseonycteris thonglongyai. The sequence continues at coordinate 5,000 of PVKE010026486.1, forward strand.
GTACATAGTTAATTTTATGTATATATTTGTTTGTTTGTTTGTTTGTTAAATGTATTGGGGTGACATTAATTGATATCAATTACATTGTTTCCAGGTGTACAATTCTACATTACATTGTCTATACATCGCATTATGTGCTCACCACCCAGAATCAGCTCACTTTCCATCACTGCATGTTTTACATAGTTAATTTTGACATGGTTTCATTCCACACAGATGGATGTGGGGTGGGCGGGGCAGGAACCCCACTGAGGCCCTCCCACTTGGGAGGTGAGAACTTTTGCTGCCATCCCTGTGGTTACCAGTTGCACCGCAGTTCAGAATATGGGTTTGCACGGCTGGGGTCAGCCTGCATCTCCTGGTTACAAGGCAAGCACTCAACCTGCTGAGCTATCCAGGCATCTCCAATCCTGTATTTTCTTCTTCAGCCCAAAGTAGCTTTAAAAGCAGATAAACAGTTCAGCGAAGCTCCTCCCGTCCTGACTCAGGTGCTAGGAATGGCTTGTACCCTCTTTCACTCAGGGACTCTTTCGTGCCATGACCGTGTGACCCACGAGGCTAAAGAGAGAACAAGTCAGAGATAGACCGAGGGTCCACCCAGGGTCTTGGGAGGTTCTTGCATGCCTCATGGAAGCACTCCTCCAGGGCCTTCTCCTCTCGCCCCCCAGGCTCGGGGAAAACCACGCTGCTGGACGCCATGTCTGGGAGGCTGTGGCGCACGGGAGCCCTGCTCGGGGAGGTGTGCGTGAACGGCCAGGCGCTGCGCAGGGACCAGTTCCAGGACTGCTTCTCCTATGTCCTGCAGGTGGGCACGTCCCTGGCCCGGGCCTGCTGCAGCCGTGGCCTGAGGCCGCGCTAACGCCTCCTTTTCCCGCAGAGCGACAGTCTGCTGAGCAACCTCACGGTGCGCGAGACGCTGGGCTACACGGCGCTGCTGGCCAGCCGCAGCGGCTCCCCGGGCTGCCTGCAGAAGAAGGTGGGTCTGGCCGGTGCTCACAGCAGCCCTCGTCCTGAGCAAGGGCACCCAGGGCATCACCCCCCAGTGGCTTCCCACCTCCTCTTCCCTCCCCTTGCCCATGCCTCCCCATTCACTCTTCCCCACTTTGGAGTCTAGACCTGCACTGTCCAGGGTGGCAGATGCTACTCACATGTGACCTTGAGCACTTGAAATGTGACCAGTGCTAACTGAGAGGTGCTGTGAGTGGAAAATACGCTCCGGAGTTTAGAAACTTGGTCTGAGCACAGAATGTGAACTATTTCATTAGTAATTTTAAAAATACCGGATCTAGGCTGAAACAGTATTTGCACTGTATTGGGTTAGGTTTTATTAGGTATGAAAGTTAATTTCACCCATTTTGTTTCACTTTCTAAAATGTGGCTACTAAACTATTTCAGTTCTGTGCTACCTGTGGTGTGTGTTGTATTCTATTAGATGGCACTGTCCTTGGAGCTCTGCGTTTGGCCAGAAATGGTTCGTTTTCTCACTGTACTTTGCCCTCCAGCCCTGCTGAGACTTTTCTCAGCCTTCTTTGCTCATCTTGAATGTGCCTCCTGCAAACTGGATGAAGGTAGTGTAGGAAGGAACTGTCAAATCATCACCTCGGCCTAGCTTCTGACCTGTTTCTGAAAATGTGCTGAATTTGGAAGTGGCTGCAGGTAAACCCACAAGGACTGTATCTGGAAACGCTTCCTCATTTCTACCTGGACTGTGACGACCTGGCCTGAGGATGCACGGGGGACCAAGGACAGGTGGCTGTGCCGCGCAAGACAGGCACACTTCCCTGCGAAGTGGGCTCTCAGAGCTGCGCAAGGAGATCAGTGACGTCTGCCTGAGAGGCTTCACCAACCTGAGGCCTCCACGAGGTTCCTCAGGGGCACACAGATCACGTCCGCCGTGCATGCTCCAACACCAGCCTTTCTCTAGTGCCACCTCCTAGGGAATCCTTCATCTCTGTTGAGGATGCAGTGAGCTACTCCAGGCACCACTGAGCCTGTCTCCAGAATGTTGCTCATCTTGTCCCTGCTCTGGGCTCTCAGACAGGGCTTGGCGAGTGGAACTAGGTCTGTTGGAGAGTCCTAGACAACTCTGGAGTATAGCTTTCACTCCAGAGGTACTGAAGCCAGGGCCTTGGCCCTCTAGAAGGGACATAGACCTGACAGAGCAGTGCCTAAGCCTGTTTCTTCCCTGGAGGGACCTAAGACTGCTCAGAAAGTACTGCAAGGTGCTCACTGTGCTACCAGGTTATGCTCTGGGCCCTCGTATCTGGCTGGCATCAGTCAGGCCTTGTTCACAGACACCTCATTTGATTCTGGCATCAACCCTGTAAGGGAGGCATTATCTTCTGAGATCTAAAAAGATTCAGATCAGACAACTGGAAATGGCAGCGCTGGAACAGGAACCTAAGCCGTTAAGCTCCATCTTGCCTCCCTGTGTCCTGGTGGTCTCCTGAGTCCCACTGAGAAGAGAGAGGTCAGAGTTCAGCCCATGGCCGGGCACAGGCCTGCCCGTGTGACTTGGTGGTGCTGATAGAGAAAGCTCTGCAGACTTTCTCTCTGCTTATGTCAGGATGCGCGTTTCTCTCGCTGCCGTCAAATGGGTAGGACAATCCAATTGTGATTGGGTGAGAGGCATGTAATCATAAACAGATTCTTCTGAATTACTGATCCATTTATGTCACATACCCCATTGAGAGAACCTGAGAAAGTTACTGAGCTCTTTCCCTGGAAAATGTACATATTTGCACAAATATTCAGAAGAGTTATGGGTACCTTAAAATCGATGGATGGCAAATTCCTCTCCCTGGTGAATGGTGCCTCTCTCCCTGACCCTGGCAGCACCTTATATGTTCTGCAAAAGTTGTGCCTACTTGAGAGTGCTACCTGAGCAAAATCAGTTCACAGCTTATAAAATCCTGCACAATACTTTAGTGAGAAGGAAGAACTGGTGATAATGGAGACCAGAGCACAGCAGATCTGCTTCTGTCCCCTGAGGAACACAGGCCATGGCTGGGGTGGGCAGGCTGGCTGCTGGGCTGTTGGCTAAACCTCATGCTCCATGGACCACTTGAGAGAACACAGAGGGTCCAGCTCTCAACCCCAGCTCTGCCATTGGCAAATGGTGTGAGCTTGGGCAGGTTATGGACCTCTCTGAAGGCCTGTTTTCCCCTCTGTAATAAGTAGAATAATAAGGCACCTCTCCTGGAGTTATGAGAAACACATCAATTTATGTGGGGACACATAGCATAAAGAAAGTTGATAATCTCAGGGGATCCCAATGGTCCTAGAGAGCCCTTCTAAGACTCTGAATTCCATTCCTGGAGGTTTCCTGCCAGGGCAAGAGGTATCTGAAACAGATGAAGTAAATGTCTTCTCTGCCCAAGCCTTCTGAGCCAGGAGGGGCAAGCTTCACTCCTCTCTTGCTGTTGCAGAGCAGATGAAAGGGACGCTCAGAAGTCTGCCCTGGCGGGTGAGTGCAGACACCTGGGCAAGTTGAGAGGGCTCAATTCCCAGACGCCTCTACTCTTATGGCAAGAGGAAACCTTTTTTTTAAACCAAAACAGACTATGCTGGTCTATGTATGTCGGTTTAATCTTCTCATTATTTCTTTATATCTATTTTAGACATGTCTGTTCTTTTGGTCAAAGCTTCATCTATGTTGTTGATCCCACCCTTGTATCCTCTGGAACTTTGTTCCCTAAATTATCCCCTTTTATTCCACTCTAGTTTTTCTTTTTTCTTTTTCTTTTCTTTTTTTTTTTTTTTTAAGATTTTAGTGATTTTTGACAGAGAGAAACAGAGACAGAGAGAGACAGAGAGAAGGGCGAGGGCCCAGAGCAGTCCCCATAGTTGACATTAGTTTTCAATACAGTTTCACTCCACAGGTGGGCACGGGGCTGCGCAGGGCAGGAACTGGGCTGGGAGCCTCCAGCATAGGTCCCGGCAAGAACTGAACTGGGGGCACTCCCCAGCTCAGCACGTGGGTTCGCACAGGCCAGGGCTGGGATTCGATCCCCGGTCTCTAGGGCCTCAAAGTGAACGCTCAACCCGCTGAGCCATCCCAGCTTCCCCTCTTTTTTTTTAAGATTTATTTTTATTGAATTTTTGTTTTTTGGCAGAGGGTGACAGAGACAGAGAGAAGGGAAGGGGGAGGGCCCAGAGCAGTCTCTGCAGTTGCATGTTATCAGTTGTCTACATAGTTTCATTCCACATGTGGGTGCAGGGCTGCCCAGGGCAGGATTCATCTGGGGGCCCCCCACATGGGAAGCTCGCTACAGTGAGAACTGAATTGGGGGTACACCCCAGTTCAGCATATGGGTCCACACGGGCCAGGGCTGGGATTCTATCCTCAGACCCCAGGGCTGCAAGATGAGCGCTCAACCCGCTGAGCCATCCGGCATCCTATTATTTTTTATTGCAGTGTTTTGTTTCTTTTTTATTATAAAAGTAACACAATATCATTAGAGGTGTAGGTATATGAAAACTATATATGTACGCTGTCTGGAAAGTATCTAGCCATGGAATCATTCTTGTTATATTGACAATGGCTAGATTTTTGTCTCAGTCCCTTTCTATCTGCTTTCTAGATAGGGGATAAGCTGAAGAAGGGAAGAAGGAAAGGAAAGAAAAAGACCAATATTTTTTTATTTTTTAAAGATTTGTTTTATTGTTTTTGACAGAGACAGAGAAAGAGACAGAGAGAAGGGGGAGGGCCCAGAGCAGTCTCCATAGTTGTACATCATCAGTTTTCAACGTGCTTTCTGTCCACACAGGTGGGCGGGATCATGCAGGGTGGGAACTGGGCTGGGGTGGGAGGCACGCTCCCTCGAGCCAGGTGCCAAACCGGGGGCGGGGGTGGCAAGAACCGATCTGGGGGCATCCCACATGGGAAGCACATCCCAGTTCAGCATATGGGTCTGCACGGGGTGGGCTGGGATTCAGTCCTAGGTGCCTGGGGCTGCAAAGCGAGCACTTAACCTTCTGAGCCACCCTGGCTTCCCCAAGACCAATATTCTTGATGAGAGTCAGTAAGGGATTTTTTTAAGTTGTTACTGTGGGAAAGTTGAGCACGAGGACTAAGGAGAGGTTTCAGGGAGCTGCAGGGTGTAAGATAAGTAGAGCAAGGAGAATTGTGGGAAAATAATTTTTGAGAAGTGTGGCTGTAGGTTATAAACTGGATCCCTTTTGATGTCCTTAAAGAGATTCAAGTAAAGGTTGGCATTTTAATTACGTTTGATAGCTGGATTATATTTCTTTGATGTAAGATCACACTGAGATTGGATAACAGGGGATTGCAGGACGTCTTTAGGTTACATAAGGGAAACCAGAACTATTTCAAACCAAATTAGATTTTTTAAAAACATATAAGGAGAAGCTGGGATGGCTCAGCAGGTTATGCTCTCGCTTTGCAGCACTGGAGCCCGAGGATTGAATCCCGGCTCCGGCCCATGTGGACCCACATGCTGAACTGGGGTGTGACCCCAGTTCAGTTCTTGCTGGGACCTATGTGGGAAGTTCCCAGCCCAGTTCCTGCCCTGTGCAGCCCCCGCCCACCTTTGGAGTGAAACTATATGGAAAACTAATGTCAACTGTGAAGACTGCTCTGGGCCCTCCCCTTTCTCTCTGTCTCTCTCTGTCTGTCTGTCTCTCTGTCAAAACACAATAAAAATAAATCTTTAAAAACATACCAGGGGAAAGCCGGGACGGCTCAGCGGGTTGAGCGCTCGCTTTGAGGCCACGAGGACCGAGGATCAAATCCCGGCTCCGGCCCAGGCAGGACCCACATGCTGAACTGGGGAGTTCCCACAGTTTGGTTCTCTAGCTGTCTCTGTCTCTGTCTCTCTCTCTATCTGTCAAAAAAAGTAAAATAGAAATAACTATGCACTGAAGACAAAAAGATAATTTCTCTCTATAAATGTGAAAAGATAAAAAAAAAACAAAAAAAACATACCATATTATCCGGCGTATAAGACGACCGGGCGTATAAGACGACCCCCTAATTTTACAGTTAAAACATAGGTTTAGGCCTATATTCGCTGTATAAGACGACCCCCCACTTCCGAGGCTGTAGTCTTATACAGCGAATATAGGCCTAAACCTATGTTTTAACTGTAAAATTAGGGGGTCGTCTTATATACCCGGTCATCTTATATGCCGGAAAATACGGTATTTTTAATGTTTTTATTACAAAAAGAGATTCAGAAACCAAACATTAAAACAAACAAGCTAGATTGTGACTATGCCTTTGGGGGATTTTTCTGCATGGGCTGACCTGTCTGCAGAATCTGAAAACAGGAGTCCAGTGACATCGCCACTGTTTCTTGAAGAATTCCCCTGAAGCTGATGTAAGCAGTTTTTGTGGCTCTAAGGACTTTTTAAAAACAAGTCACATTATTTATTTTAATCAGGCACATGGATTGTGTTGTGATTTGAACTGAATTGGGCTTTATTGTAACAGGTGTGCTTTCCCCAGGGTGTGGTGAGTCTGAAAGTGGCCTGAGCACTGGAGTTTCCTGTCCCGTGTCACCCTCGGGCCGTGAGTTGGAGCAGCCGCCCAGCAGTGACCAGCCCTCCTGAACTCTGTGTCCCCTCCAGGTGGAGGCAGTCATGGCGGAGCTGAGTCTGAGCCACGTGGCTGACCGACTCATCGGCAACTACAACTTCGGGGGAATTTCCAGTGGCGAGCGGCGCCGGGTCTCCATCGCAGCCCAGCTCCTCCAGGACCCCAGTAAGTGGGACCCATGTGACTGCAGATGCATGAGGCCCTTTCTTCATAGTCTCCATCTGGAAAAGGGTTTGTTTGGCATGGAAGTCACTGAGTATTTTCAAACTGAGGATCCAATTTCTTTGGAAGTACTATGTAGTTCCTGATGCCCTTCCATCATCCCAGTTCAGAATCGCTCCTGGACTTGGAAGCACTGCATTTGTGTTTTAATGTTCAATTGGGATCTTCCATGAATATGAGGCCCTGCTTGTCCATCCTCAGTTCTTACTAGAGCTGGAGGTACCACTGTGTTGGCTACAGAAGGCTAGTGAGCTTTGATGTGACTACAAGTATTTGTGAAATGACAGCAATTAAAGTACTTAAGAGTGCCTATTTTGAGGGGAGGGGCTATCAAGATGGGTAGCCATCACCTGGCTCCCCTGCCTGGTTTGGTCCTTCTTCCCACCCCCCATTCCCTCCGAGGAAACGTCACCACTGTATGCACCTGGAAGATGACATATTGCCTCTGGAACTTCACACTATGGGGAGACCAAGATTGCCTGCCCTCCAGATGGCACTTGGTCAATAGAAGGCAAATAAGGGAGATGTTCTCAAGAGCCCTTGCCACTTTGGGGGTAGAAGTGAGCTACAGTGAAATCCTCTAGGGAACCCAAACACCTGCCCACCTCAGGCCTTGTCTCATGGGCTTAAGATTTTTGCAGGTCAAAGACCCTGTTAGTGTTGCGGACATGAAATGGGGTTGTAGCCTTTTAACCAGCCTCCTCTCGGCCTTTTAGAAACAACTTGGTGCCAGCCGGCCAGTTCTTGTTTCCTCAGGGTCCCCTGGGTGGAGCCCAAACATTTCATACTACCATGTGAGAGGTCGGATCTGGCTACTGCCCTGTTCTCTCAAGGGTGAAGCCTGACGTGTGCCCCGGAGCTGGGACGTCGGTCCTCCCACCTCAGGCTGGGCCTCAAAGATAGTTCACATGCAGTGCTTCTCACCGCATGCTGTTTGGATGGGGTAAAACAGCTCACATTATGAACTACTCAAAAGTCTGGGTTTAGAGCATAGGTTAACCAGATGTCCCATTTTAAACAGGACAGAAAACAATAATACTGTCCCATTTCAAATGGTATGCGTGGTCAGCCTACTGACACCTTGAATTTAGCCCAGTGAGACTAGGCTGACCACACGTACCATTTGAAACGGGACAGTACCGTTGTTTTCTGTCCCATTTAAAACAGAATGTCCGGTTAGCCTAGCACCACCCCGACTTGGCAGCGACTCTGAAGTCTGCCCCTTCTTTGCTGGCAGCGGTCATGCTGTTCGATGAGCCAACCACCGGCCTGGACTGCATGACTGCGAATCAGATCGTCGTCCTCCTCGCAGAGCTGGCTCGCAGGGACCGCATTGTGATCCTTACCATCCACCAGCCCCGCTCTGAGCTTTTCCAGGTGAGGGGATACCTGCGTGTGTCGAGCAGCAGGAGCCAGTAGCTCCTGATATGTGAAGGGCCAAGTGCCCTTCCTTTAGCACTAGCTCATGGCATCTGCACGACTGTCCTGTCAGGTGCATGTCCTTATTTTCCCTTTTTAGAGGAGAACAGTATGACTTAGAAATGATACAAAACTGAGCCAAGATCACACAGTCAATAAGAAACTGGAATTGGCATTCACAGTCCAATTGGCTTCAAAGACTGCGTTTTCCCATTAAATCATGTAAGTTTCCTTCCAAAAATCTCACCTTATCCTCCCAGGATCCTTTTAGGGAGCCATTATTTATTTGCCCTTCATAGATGAGGAGCTGAGATTAAAACAATATTTTGTTCAAGGTGACTACTCAGGGGCATGGCTGGGACTCAAACCCAGGTCCCCTGATGAGGTCCAGTAATTTTGCTCTACCCCAGATGTGATGCTGGGCACTGAACGCCGAGTGGCCGCCCCTGCTGAAAAGAACAGGAATGCATTCTGAGTGTCCCCAGTGGATGCAGTAAGAATACTGAGGCGCGGCCAAAATCATCAAAGGACTGACTGCTTGGAAACATGTTTCCCATAAGGATACGCTGACCTGATTATGGTGAACACTAACACCCTCTGTTCTCTAATCAGCTGTTTGACAAAATCGCCATTCTGAGCTACGGGGAGCTGGTTTTTTGCGGGACACCAGTGGAAATGCTTGATTTCTTCAATGGCTGCGATTACCCTTGTCCTGAACATTCAAACCCTTTTGATTTTTATAGTAAGTTTTCTTTCACATTCCCTATCATAAATAATTTAAAATTTTTATCATCTCAGATTTCTACCTGGATGACATCAGCACTTGTGAGTTTTATTTTTGCTTTTGTTTTGGTCTGTTTACTCCTCAAGGAATTAATTTGGCCAGTCAATTAACTTGCCATCGGTCACCTATCAGAATGAGGTGGGGGATCTCTCTTAAATTGGGCACTTGTACTTTGTCAGAGAAAAATTAGCTGAGCTTCTGAATTCTCCCAGACAGTGCCAGTGGGATTCTCATGGTCCTACTGGTAGCTTTAAAATATTCTGATTTTATAGGTGGATATTAACAACAGGTATTATGAGATGGGATGAATATTATGGCTAGTACTCCTAATCTAATAAAGAAACATATATATTAGCCATTGTGTATATATGTGCATTTAAAAATACATGGGTTATTTCTTTTGGGAAAAATTTCTAGTGGACCTGACATCTGTAGATACCCAAAGCAAAGAACGTGAAATGGAAACCTACAAGAGAGTCCAGATGATCGAATCTGCCTACAAAGAATCAGCAATCTATCACAAAATCTTGGAGAACATTGAAAGCACAAAAATGCTGAAAACATTACCAATGGTTCCTTTCAAAACCAAAGATTCCCCTGGAGCTCTCACTAAACTGTGTGTTCTCTTGAGGTAAGCGCCTCACCCCATTTGAAGTGCTTGGACATCCTCTAATAAAAGAGAAGGGATTAAAACGGGGTGGGTTGTCTTTCAGGAGAGTGACAAGAAACTTAACGAGAAATAAGCTGGCCGTGATCATGCGTCTGGTGCAAAATCTGATCATGGGTTTGTTCGTCATTTTTTTTCTTCTACGAGTCCAGAACGATGTGCTGAAGGGTGCTTTCCAGGATCGTGTGGGTCTCCTGTACCAGTTTGTGGGGGCCATGCCATACACAGGCATGCTCAATGCGGTGAACCTGTGTAAGTGCCATGGGTACTAGGTGCGCCCCAGGTGGTGGGCGGGGGGAGCCCCCTCTCTCCCTGAACATCTCCCTTCTCCAGCCATCACCTTGCAAGACTCCACCATTATCAGGGTGTTCCTCCGAGTTCAGTTTGGCACTCTCCAGATTCCTTCTCTGGGGAAAGGTCACTACTGAGCTACTAACGCTCGGTGTGAGTTAGCTCACCAGCTGGATCTCTCCAAGAGTCTCTAAAGATCCAGGGGAACATGAAGTTATGAGGTGCTGATCGGCAGGATATGGAAAGGTGTGTCAAAAGATCATCCCTGGTATCCTATCTTGGCCATTCGTACGGGCAGTCAATGGGGCTCCGACACCTGGCCAGCTTTGTGCTGTTACCTTTTTTTTTTTTGGAGCATATTTTAGGACAGCCAGCACCCAATTTACAAACTCAGTAGGAATCCAGAAGTAATACCTACTGTCCTGATATTCTGTGCCAAGACCCTTCACAAAAAGTGGGCAAAGTGCCTCACATCATTCATTTGCCCCCCTTTTACATGTGGGTCCTTGAATTGCCCCCCCTCCCCATACTTTAGGGAGAAGTAAATGAATCATAAAAACTTTTGCAACTGTATTGTAATTAAGGTAGAGTGTAGATTTGTGGGGCGGAGTGTATGTATAGCTCAGTGGATGGCACGTCCCCTCTTCCCATGGCTTGGGAGCCCCCACTGGTTCTCATCATCCAGCCCTGACAGAACTCCAGTTCAGCTTGGGCTAACCCTCCCTTCCTCAGCTGTGTGGTGACCACTTGTTCTGAAACCTGCCTTCCGTGTCCAGTTCCTGTGCTGCGAGCTATCAGTGACCAGGAGAGCCAAGATGGCCTGTACCACAAGTGGCAGATGCTGCTGGCCTATGTGCTGCATGTCCTCCCCTTCAGTGTCATTGCCACCATGATTTTCAGCAGTGTGTCCTACTGGTAAGGGGGTGTTCACAGGTGTTCAGTTCTCCTGGGCCAGTGGGCCATGGCGGGAGAGCTCCAGGGTAGAGAACCATGAGGGCTTTTGTACTTCTCCCACATCAGTATTCCTGTTTAGAAAAATATCAACATGCTCGATTACAGGTGGAGTCTCAGAGCCCACCGCAGCAAGTATGGTCTATGCAACATAAAACCTTTCCAAGATCTGTAAATTGTCACATTCCAAAAAACACCTAACCCTAGAGTATTTCAGATAATGGATTGTGACATAAACAAATCTCCAGATGACTTTAGTTGAAGAAAGTGTAAGATTAGTATTATAAGGAAACAAATATATTATGCTAAGAAATATAATAATAATAATAGCCCACACATATTGAGCACTTGCTTTACGCCAGGCACTAAGAGCTTTAAATATATTCATGTAATCCTTGCAACGATTCAATAAAGGTTCTATTAAAATGATCCTTGTTCGTAAGCAAGGAAATTGAGGCACAGATGAAATTAGTGTCTTTCTTGGAGGCCTTATGGAGAACTGGAGAAACAGCAGTATTTCAACAGACAGCAAAGGGCACAAGGACATTCCAGGGGAAGAAAGAGCAGGGGCATAGGATCAGAAGCAAAAACATATGAAACCATTCCAGAGAAAAGGTTCAGTTGTTCCGTGGGGCATGAAAGATCGGAAGGAGTAGTGGAAAATGGAGCCTTGGAGCCTGGTAGGGGAGGTGCTGAATGCCAGACTAAGGGGCGAAGTGAATTTGATAATGGGACATAGAGAGGATTTGGGACGCATCTGTGTTAGATTTTGGAGGGGGAGGCCGGCATCCCTATGGCAGCAGACTCAAGTTAGAACAGAGATGCTAGGAAGCCCCGTGAGGAGCCTTGGCATTAGTCTGTGGAAATGGCAGGAGCCCTAATGAAGAGAGTAGTGGTGGCAACAGAAAGAGAGCATCACTTTGAGATGCTAGGAAAGTAGAATCAAATTAACTCAGAAACTGAATGGATTTGTTGGAGGATAAAAAAGGTCATGATGCTGCCTGAGTGTTCAGCCTGAGGGAATGTGACAGCTGCTTTATCAAGTTTGCCAGGAAAGAGAATGGGTTTGGTTTTGAACACACGGCATCTGGAATGCTTTAGGAGACCCAACTGGAGATACCAAGTTGAGGTTTGGGTGATAGGTTGGAGAAAAGAGAGAAGTAAGAACAAAGCCCTGAGACTAGATATTATAGGAGGGCGTGTCAGAAGGATAGGAGGCAGTCTGAGTGTAAAACTTAAGAGACACATTCAGAGGATGGAAAGAGGAAAGCAAGCCAGTGACAGTAGCAGAGAGGTGGTCAGAGAAGTAGAAGGAGAAGCAGGACTGACTGGGCAGCATCAGAGAAGCTGCAGGAGGAGTTTCAAGGAGGTAGAGCAAACTCATTCAGTACTGCAGAGGTTCAAGGAGGTGAGACATGAGATTAGGAGGTCATTGGTGATCTTCCAAAAAAAGAGTTTCAGTAGAGTGGTGGGGGTGCAAGTCAGGCTTACAGGGGGATAAGGAATGAGGTGGTAGAAGCAGATGCTATTTGAGAAGGTTAGCAGTGGAGGATAGGAGGAAGAGGGGGCTTAAATGGTTTATCAGGCTCAATGAGTGCTTATTTTAGGATATAGTAGATAAGAACATCAAGAAAAATTATTAGATTAAGATTAGACAAAACTATAGCAAAATTGGATAATTCACAGATGAAGTTTATAAGGTAGACTAAGGTAAAAATAGAGGAATCAGGATAACATGAGATCAAGGATGCAAGTAGAGAGAATCAAGCAAGTGTGGCAAAAAGCGGGAGAGAGAGAGAGGAGAGAAGAACAAGCACAAGCACAAGACATGGAGGATGAAAAGCAGGGAAGGTAAAGATAGTGAGAAATTCATAAAGCGGGAAATGAACTATCTGCTGAACACTGGGGAGAGCGTTTGAAATTGGGGAGACGGGGTAATTTAAAGTAGAGGTTTATATTAGCCATGATGGGACATGCCATTGGAACCAATGAGAAAAAATTAGGGGTTTGGGTTCAGTCGAGGTAAAGTGGAAGAGGGGATCCAACCTGTATAGCAATATGTCTTGTTCAACACACCTTCAGTTGCTTAAGTGAGAGAGCAGGTGTCCTCAGGTGTGGGGATTGGTAAGATAAAGAACAGCAGTAGAGGGCAAGGATCTGAGGCAGTGCAGCTTTGGAGAAATGGAAGACAGGAGGGAGGCCATGGTTAGAGAGGACATTTTTAGAATCTGAAACCTTGAAGGTGGGATAGGTTTGAGTAACATTTAAGTCTAAGACCTGGTGAGTGATCAACATTAGGTGGATGGAGCCACTGGCATTGATCAGGTTACCTAACTAGGAGGCACTGATGTTGACGGTTCATTAAGAAGATTAGAGACCTTGAGGATAATGATAGTGAATAGGGGTGGAAAGAATGACCCTGGTCCAGATGCTATGAAATCATCAAAGGTGAGAGAATGTCCTAAAAGCCACCAAGGATTGCACTGGGGAAAAGAAGTAATAATACAAGCAAACTTCATGATTTATTTAAAAAGAAAGGCAGATGGTCTTGAACAGTGTAGGGACAGGTGTATATAAGACATGCCAACTCCTGTTCTTTACAAATGGAAGAAATAGCAGTCATGTGTAACAGTTGTTTGAGGACATGTTATCACTAGGGAAATGTTTGGTGGAAGGAGCATGGATATAGGTTAGTCTGTTTACAAGAAAATGAAGGTTGAATCCATGGAAAGGGTTGGTAGAATAAAACTCAAGAATGGAATGGAGTCAGCCTAGGGAGTGCTAAACTGATGGAGGATGAAAGCAGTGAAGGGTTTTCACCGTTATCAATAACCTCACAGAAGAGGAATGAGGTCCAGAGAGGGAGGGGCTAAGAGGCAGGTTGGGTGAGCCTTAGCATTAGGGTAATACGTTAGCTCAGGTAGAAGCAGTGCTAGACAGAATTGTGGTTATTTATGGAGAAGCCTGGAAAATTCAGCAACCCTGCCTATTGCAGTTGTTATGACCATTGTCTAAGAGTTAATATTTTCCTATGAGAGCTGCTGGTGGCTCACATTAAATTGGAGCCAACAGAAACAATTTGCAATAATGAATGGTCTCAAACATGGGCTCTGTTCCCAAAAGCCCTTTCAAATGAGTTTGACTTGTCCTGCAAACTCTTCCCCCACCCCACCCACCCCTACTAACCACCACAGACTCATTCATAGAAAGCAAGTGTGGTATTTGTCTTAAATGGTAACCTTTGGAGAGAAACTAAAGACCTTATATCTTTCTAGGACTCTGGGCTTATACCCTGAGGTTGCCAGATTTGGATATTTCTCTGCTGCTCTCTTGGCCCCCCACTTAATTGGTGAATTTCTAACTCTTGTGCTACTTGGGATGGTCCAAAACCCAAATGTGGTCAACAGTATAGTGGCCCTGCTCTGCATTGCTGGGGTGCTTGTGGGATCCGGATTCCTAAGGTAAGTTACAGTGAGTCAAAGTACTTAGAGTGTTATGGTTTATTTTTAATGATCACTCAATAATGAAAGCTATGTGATACTGGAGAACATACAGTGCTTGCTAATCATTATTGCTTAAACCTTCAGCTGTTCACCATTTTTTCCATAAGATGTCTTCACACTGAGAATCAGGAATTGGCAATGTAGGCAAGTTATCAATATGATTCACATATAATAAGCTATTATAATAACATGAGGAAAACCAATCCATCCTCTAGAAAAACCCACAGCCTGTATTGTAAGCTAAATAGCATGTATTTAGCTCATTTTTGTCCCTGTACTATTGTCTATTCCAGTTCTCAATTCCCTGTTACTTTTAGGAAGTAAGAACAGTCAGATAAGAGAAGAGCCTGCAGGATAAATGACTGCTCAAGAAAGGATCAGGACTAGAAGGCTACACACCAAATGTTGACAGTAATTAGCTCTGGGTGATACCATATATATTTATTTTTTCTTCATATTTTCCTATGTTTTGTGAATTTTCTATTATTAGCAAGCATCATTTTATAACCAAGAAAAGGATATATAAATAAAATGTAGTATATATCATATAAAAGACACATTTTATATTAACAATATAAAAATAGCATAAATGAAAATATATATAAACATAAAATGTTGTAGCAAGAAGAATAAAAAATTTTAGAAGTATAAAAGTGATCCCAGGGAAGTGATGTGAGTGGAATCTATTAAACTATGGGTCCCTGAGGAAATGTGAAGAAGGTTCTGTTTTTTTGACTTAAACATCAAATAAAGAAAAAAAGCTATTGAGCATCTACTATATGTAATTATATTTATATGTTTAATTATTTAACTCAGCACAATCCATGTTCAGGTAAGAAAACTAAGCTCAGACTTAACTTAGCTCCAGTCACACCACTGTGAAGACTGTCCCCGGATGCACGTGGCTCCCTGGAGAGAGGACTGACCCTGGAGTCAGAGACTTCCTCTGTCACTTGGCTGCCCTGTGACCAGGATGAGTCACTTTTCTATCTAAATTAGTTTCCTTATTTATGAAGTGGAGATAATGATCTAGGCCCCACCTGCCTCAAGGGATCATGAGAAGCAAATGAGATAATGTGAGAACAATTTACAGGCTGTAGTGAGTTAAACAAAGGTGAGATGTTATAAAGTGAAGTGGGCTGGGTTTTGATCAGTCCAGGAGAATTTTTTTTTTTTTTTTTACAGTGACAACATTCCATTGTATCTGTTTATGGTGCTTAAGTGGATTGTTAGCATCTATGAATAAATGCACAAATTAAATCACCCCAAGGGCATGAAATCAAGCCAGCAAGGTATAGACTCAATCTTGGGCAGCATCTCCTCTTCCACATTTCAATCATTATGCGTTCTAATCAATCTGGCAATATTTCATGTTGTTTGATTTGTAAGAAAAGGGTATTAACTGTTCTTAAAAGAGAAGCAATGGCCAACATTAACAAATGGTTTTGGCTTCTTTGCAAAATCTGAGCACCCCCATGCTTCACACTCCCATCACTAAATTGAAACTTTGCTTTTGAAAGCCACATTAACCTCATCATTAAGTTTATGTTTCCCTCAAGTCATGTTCTCTGACTACCTGATTGCAGCATTTGCACTTTTGGCTGCCTCCTCCTTTTACCAAAAATGGAAATAGCTTCACTGTTCCTTCTCCCAGAGAAATCATGCCAGTTCTCTGAAGGGCAGGGCTGGTAGGGATACACACCATACAGAAATGTCACATTTTCTTAAAACACCAATTTCCATCTGCTCTCTCTCATGACCCTTCAAAGTCAGTGTACTGCAAAGCCCTCAAACAGCTGGATTCTGGCTATCATTTCACCTCCTACTGTTCCCACTTCAAGTCTGCTGCTTCAGCCTTTCTAAGTCCATTCAGTCCCATATTCAGCTCTTGAGGCGCCAGTATCTTCCCATTTGCCTTCCTAGAGTGTCCTTCCTCTTCCCCTACTTTCTCCCCAGATTCCTACCTATCCTTTCCAGTTAGCAGCCTCTCAATATGGCTAATTCAATTTTGTGCCTTAAACAATTGCCAAGAGCTGAAAGTCATGGAGTTTGGGGGTCACTTGGGAATAACTAAAACCATATATGCTAAATACAAGAATGTCATGGACATGTTTTTTTTGTTGTTGTTTGTTTTTTCTAGGTCCACATCATTCACCACTGTATATTTTTATAGTCTTAAGAATACATAGTCTATGTCTCCAACCACACTGAGTTCTTTAAGGGTAGAATACTTCTTTGAATTCCTCAAGCACCTAGAACTAGTGCTTTACAAATAAAAATAATTTAATACATATTTATTGATTGATAGAAGCTATATAGTAGACCAAGAAGGCTACAAGATCAGCATAAGGTTTCTCCTGAATAGGCTAAAGAGGAAATAGTTCATTTTCACCATGAATGTCTGCTTTCTCTCTCCACTCTTCCTCCTTGTATTGTAGTTCAGTTCTCACTTCATACACTAACACCATCAAACCTGTTTAATCACAGATATCTTATGTGATAAGTTCTAGGTGTGCATTTTCTTTTATTTTTGTATCAATAGTGCTTACAAAAAAAAATTAGACACCAATCTATCATCAGAGGATTGTTAAATTAAGGTTTCTACTGTAATCGAGCACCAAGCTGTGCTAAAGAATAGTGTGCTATGCTTACTGACTTAGAAGGATGTCAAGACATGTTTGATTGAAAAACGGTGGGCTAGAAAAGAGCATAAAGAGTTCAATTTATGTAAAAACTTATAAACATACATATACACATGTTACAAAAATCACTAAAATGTTAACAATGATTATTTCTGGGCAATGGTATTTCTTTATACTTTCCAGTATTATTTGAAATGTTTTATAGTAAGCATAATTTTTATAATGAGCAAT
>PVKE010026487.1:0-15611 GCA_004027555.1 Craseonycteris thonglongyai
ATACAGAAGGAGACAATTGGCTCGATATTTGTAAACTGCAGAAATCTCTCTTCAAACTGTTTTTGAAGCACTTGCAGGGTCTCAATAAATAATGACACGTTTAATTCATTGTTACCTAGCATTTTCCTCATATATGGGAAGTGCACGAGAGACTTGATATGCAGATGTGATATCAACAATGTCAATTTTGCTTTCAATGTGTTTACAGAGCTTATCATTTCAGCTCTATTTTTGTCTCTTCCCTGCAACTCCAAATGGAAAGAATCTAATTTTTTCATGGTGTCAGCAAGAAAACCCAAATCCACCAGCCAGCAAGAGTCTGTTAGTTCATCCTAATTTTTATTTTTATCGTGTATAAATGTTATTTCTTCAATTAAGTTCACAAATCTTGTAAGAACTTTACCTTTACTGAGCCAACGTACTTCAGTATGCAGGATGAGATCATGTGCTTTATCTTCAGTATCTTCTAACAGGGCCTTGAAACGTCGGTGTTGCAATGGAGCTGCTCGAATAGAGATGATTATCTTTGTGACTATTCTCATAAGATGTTCAAAGGGCAGTATTGTACAACACAAAGCTTCCTGATGGATAATACAGTGGTAGGACATAAAGTCTGAAAATGATTCATCTTTCCTGCAAAGGGCAATAATACATCCTTTGTTTTGACCAACCATTGCTGGTGCCCCATCGGTAGTTATCACAGACAACTTATGCAAAGGCATGTTTATCGACCTGGCGTCTGTTATGAAAGTTTTATAAATATCCTCACCTCTCGTCTGTCCATTCATTGGTAATATTTGCAACAGCTCCTCTTTTACTGTGAAGTTACTAACTACCATTCTCACCATAACTGCCAACTGTGCGGTGTCTGATATATCTGTTGACTCATCAAATTGCAGAGAGAAGCAGTCACATATTTCCAAGTCAGTCTTTAACTGCATATCTTTTGCAAGTCTTTTGAAATTGCGTGTATCTTCTTGTGACTGTGTTATTTGACAACTGTAGGTCTTGTAGCACTGACATAATCTCACGCTTGTTAGAATATTCCTCAAACAAACAATCGGCAGCAGTCAGAAATGCTTCTTTTAACAATTCACCATCCTGGAAAGGTTTTTTCTTCTTTGCGAGCATGTGAGAAATTTTGAAAGAAGCAATGGTTGCCTTTTTAGATTTTCCCACATGTCTAGTGAAAACAGTATGTTGAGTAGTTCAACTTAATTTTAGTTGATTTATTTTTTTCTTTCTTACTTCAGATTTAAGTGGATAATTCGTATCAAAAGTGGTATGACTTGTCTGAAAGTGACGTTCAACATTATGTTTTTTCGGCACTGCAATACTACTGCCACACAACAGGCAAACGCATTTACCTTTTAAAGTAATGAAACAATATGATTCCTCCCAGTCTGTGTTAAAATTACAGGTTTGTTTTTTTTTATTTGGTCCACTCATTTTAGGACTAAAAAAATAAAAATAGTTATAGAACTACAATATCATATCAAATTGCTATCATAATAATAGATTACCTACATCGCTTTTAGTTCATTTAAAATCGAATCTATCAAAACACTGTGATCCTAGCTAACCATCACGACCTGATCAGTCCAGCAACTGCAATCAAAATGGCAACTTGGCGTCTCCCGGTTGGGTGGAGGAGAGTTTAAAGAGCGCAGCGGCTAAACAAGACGCGACATGTACAAAGGCGAAAGCTAGGGAAAAACTCATACATACGATATCGCAAACATACCAATGAATATAATAAACCTGTGTAGATACTCAAACAATATTTAAAATTCTAACAAATGTATAAAAATAAACTATAGTTTTACTAAGTGTTTATGAAAAACTTCTGATGCAGTCAAATAATGGCGGGCGCACACAAATCGGGCTGGGGGTGCCATGGCGCCCGTGGGCACGGGGTTGGGAATCCCTGATATAGATAGATATACAGATATGTGATAGAGTAGCACTACCATGGCTTAGTCTCTAATAAGTTAACTGGGACACATTTTATGTTAAATTCTGAAAAATTGAAAGTAAAAAAATTTAATGACATTAGAAAAATATATAGTTATTTTTATCCAATGGGACCAAATTTTGAAGAAAGCTTTAAAAACCGTATGTTGTACAGTAGTCTTTTCTTGTATACTTTATATCTTCTATACTCATTACTATTTTACCTTAAGTTAGAATTCGAACAATGGGATGTCAGTAACTTGGCAAGACTCAAGACGTTATTTTAAAAATACTAAAGAATAATGCAATGTCCATTACATATCTTAGTAGTTATAAAAGTCACATATGTCTTGAAAGTAGCCACATGTTCAGTCTGCGTTTATGTTATAGGTAGAGGAAATCACCGTAATATGAGATATGTGTGTGTGTGTGTGTGTGTACATATTCAGAAAATATACAGCTGTGTATCCATTCTTGTTATATTGATAATGACTGATTTTTTTTTTCTGGATAGCCTATATTCTATCTATCTATCTGTCTATCTATCTATCTATCTATCTATCTATCTATCAATCATCTATCTATTTATCTATCTATCATCTATCTCTATATCTCTTTATCTTTATCTCTAATGCTTTGCTTCAATAAGCTGTATCCTAATAATTTTCTAATATACACAAACTAAATAAAATTGAAACAAAAATAATGTGTTGGCAGATTATCTACTCATTTTAATTCTAATAGTAATTTTTCAAGACTTATTTTATTGTTTTTGACAGAGACAGAGAGAGACAGAGAGAAGGTGGAGGGCCCAGAACAGTCTCCATAGTTGTACGTCATTAGTTTTTGAAATGATTTTGTTCCACATAGGCCAGGAACTGGGCTGGAGGCCTCCCACAAGGGAGGCATGCCACCTTGATCCAGGGACCAAAGAGAGGTGAGAACGGAACTGGAGGCCTTCTGCATGGGAAATACACCCCAATTTAGCTGGGTCTGGGATCTGATCCTCAGTCTCTGGGGCCACAAAGTGAGCACCCAACCCACTGAGCCATCCTGGCCTCCCTTTCATTTTAATTCTAAATGAAGGTTGTAATAGTTAATAACAGGTTTAGAGAAAGAATAGAGAAAAATTGCTCTAGGACAGAAAATGTAATTTTTTTTTTAAATCATAAAAATGTCAAAAATGTATCTCAATTCAGAGGGTTGAAAACAATTTAATATTGTGCTATTATTGCATATTCATAGTAAGTATAAATAATCTTTGAGTATTTACACTTTAACAATCCATAAGAAAATGGCAAAAAATGTTTTTATATACAAATTATTCTCTGTTTAAAGTTTCTCATTTTTATTTTTAATTAAAGAAACCTAAAATACATTGATTCTAAGGAAAATATGTAATCAAAAACCTGCCAGAGTTTGCAAAATATTTCATTTAAACAAAGAATGTTGGCACATGTAAGAAAAATAATATAACTATGTAAGTTTTACCTTTCTAAGTTTTTGTGAAGGAACATTGCATGCAGGTATGACTGTGACAGCTTTCTCATAAAAAAATATTGCAATGAAAAAATAAAAGTGTTTTACACACCTCCCAAAGTGTTTTATTAGGTTTCTGATATTTAACTTATTTTAATGTATATTGTGCAACATTGCTATGACAATTAACTTTCATACTGTTGAAATTATTAAAAGATAGAATCAGCAGTTAGGCTATTAAAAGACAACATTCAATACAGAAAACTGCTTTGGCATTAATTATAATTCAAAAAATAAATAGACAAATATTAAAATTAAGGTAAAGAATATTTATTTCTTTCACAATTATTCTAAAACAAACTCCCTCTCTTAATAGAATCAGTTGTAACCAAGAAGAAAAAAAACAGATGGCTTTAGAATAAAAATGTATCATGCCTAAATTTGATTAAATGTAGACATAACCAAAGATAGCTTATTCAAATATCAGCATTTAGACTTGTAGAGCCTTGTTAAGTCCTTGAATAATAAAAGCCATAGATGTTATGAAATCAGTTAGTACCATTATTTGAATTAATTAGAATTGTATAGAAATCCAATTAATAATTACTCATATTATAGTATATAATATATAAAGAAGTAAGTTTGAGCATGCTTTATTAAGACAGATAAATTCTAAAAAATATAATTTTGGGGGGAAGCCGGGATGGCTCAGTGTATTAAGCACTCACTTTGCAGCCCTGGGAACTGAGGATCGAATCCTGGCCCAGGCCCATGCGGACCCATATGCTGAACTGGGGAGTGCCCCCAGTTCAGTTCTCACCGGGGCAAGACACTGGCCCAGTTCCTGCCCTGTGCAGCCCCGTCCACCTGTGGAATAAAACTATGTGGAAAAACCAATGATGTGCAACTATGGAGACTATTCTGGGCCCTCCCCCTTCTCTCTATCTCTGTCTCTGTATCTCTCTCTCTCTCTCTATATATATATATATATAAAATTTTTCTTATTATAAGAATTAACTATTTGTAGATGTATGTTGAATTAGATGGAAGATTTATTATATTTTACTTTCCATAGTTAAATGACATGTTATTTAATTATACTTAAATCTATTAGAAGATATATTAAAAATATTAAAAGCTATTGCTTATTTATTATGTATAAGTGTGTAATATGTAATATATAAATACTATCTACTTATATGTTTTAATTTAGTATTTAATTAAATAACTACATATTAATGTAAAATCTCAGTTTTTTATGAGCACAATTCTGAGTATTCTTTTTAAAAATTACAACCGATTTACAAATTCAAATTTAAAATTTAAAAAATCCTAGAGATGGGATGCTGGGATAGCTCAACAGATTGAGTATTAGCTTTATAACCACAAGGTCCAGGGAATAAATCCTGTCCCTGGCCCATGTAAACCCATATGCTAAACTGTGGTACAACTGGTAACCACCAGGATGGCGACAAAAGTTTCGCCTCCCATGCAAGAGACCCCCAGTTCTGTTCCTGATCCGCATGGTCCCATATCCACCTGTGAAATAAAACTATGTCAGAACTAATGATATATAGCTGTGGAGACAGCTCTGGCCCCTCCCCTATTCTCTCTCTCTTTTTCCACTTCTCTGAAACAATAAAATAAATCTTTAAAAAAAATTCCTAGAGAAAAATTTTCTTTAACAAATCAGCTTAGCATTTGTAGTAAAGACAGATAATATTTAGAGTTGCAAAAATGTCTAGCATACTTTGACATAGATTGGTATACATTGAATTATGATTAAAATTGACCTATCACATTGGCAGATATTTCTACACATCACTTGTAGCCATACAACCATTGGTATATATTAAAAAAATATGGAAAAAGAAAACACAGTTAACACCAGTAGAGATCTTGCATCAATGCAAATGTTGTGTATACATTTTCAACTAATAGATACAATGGTGATCTGAAAAACTCTAGAAACGAGTTCTAACTTCCACAATTATTTATTTTTTTCTTTTTAAATTTACATTTACTATAGCCAATTTAAGATTGTCTAACTAGGGAAAGCCGGGATGGCTCAGTGGGTTAGGCGCTCACTTTGCAGCGCAGGGGACCGGGGATCGAGTCCCGGGGGCCCGTGCGGAACCATGTGCTGAACTGGGAGCTCCCCCAGTTCAGTTCTCTCTCTGTCTCTGTATCTCTCTCTCTCTCTCTCTCTCTCTCTCTCTCTCTCCCCTCCGTCAAAATAAATAAAAATATTAAAAAAAAAAAAAAAGATTGTCTAACTAGAAAAGCAGCAAACTCTAGTCCAAAATACTGGCTTGTTAAAGTTGTTTGTAGAAGACTAACATTGGAAAAGTGAGTCATTCTCATGAACATGATTAAGATTCTTGCTTTTGCCCAGTGTAGTTAACCAAAGCACATTCTACTCTGTTCCTAAACTACCAATCAGCTTAGTTCTATGAGTCAATTTTGTTAAATACCCACATACACCCCACCACAACCACCATAACCACCAACAACAACAGCAACAAAAATCTCAACTTTGGTAAGATGATAAACTTGATTTAAAAGTCTTCTTAACCAAAGTTCTCCTAAAACTCAATAGGAAAAACTACAAATAGGCAGACTATTGCAAGCTCTCTATTTCTTATTTTTAAAACAGAAAATTTCTTGATTGTACAAGCAATTTTATCATTTATTGGTTGCTTTTGAATTCATCCTCCTTATATTAATAATTTCTATCACAAACTAAGTAATGTGCTCAAAAGTGACTTCACCCTTACACTTTCATTATAGATAAAATAATAAAATAAAGTAAAATTATTCCACATGACTTTCTTTCAATCAGTTTTCACATCAAATTTTGAATATTCTATCCATTTTCTATCATGTGTGTCTCTTTCTCTTTGCCTTTATTTGTCCTTCCTCCACTGATACTATGATCATTTTCTTGTATCTTACTAATAGATTTGCCACTTCTCTAAAATTCATTTCCCCAACTCTTCTTCAAATAACTAATTCCAACTCTTTCATCAAATACAGTTCATGATTATACCTGAGAGGACTTCTTTAACTTTTCAAGGTAATAAATGTCTTTTCTGTGCTTCTTTAATACTCTTTATCTTTGTGTTTATGCCATTGAAGTATAATTGTTAAATTATATAACCTTGTCCTCTTTGCCTTGAAAGCAAGGCCTATATTACTTTAATTTTCTAACAACTGTTCCAAGCAAATATGAAATACTAAATACTGTGAATGTTTGTTCAATGAATACAGTTGCCAAGAAATTGTTTAAATTCTTGATCTCTGTACCTCTTAATATGTTGAATTCCATGTCAAAAATGATATCAGATCTTTATTATTGCATAGTTTATTATGCTCTCTAAATGATGAGTTAGTTTTGTTAAGAACAAGCTGAACTATTTTAAGTACTTCAGAGTTTCATAAATTAAGTCTTGTACATGTCTACTCTGAAACTGACATTATCTTAGACTTTCAAGGTCATATTATAATGCTAAAGTCATTTACAAGGTAACTGGAATTAAGACTTAACAACTTCACAAGATTCAGCATATTTCAAGGATTCATGCCATATCTGAGGTCCTCAACTCAAATGCCCTTAAAAATAATATTCAGTATATACTTTCTAAGTACCTAGATTTGTGTGTTATTACATTATTAAAGTTTACAAATTATTTTTAAAAATGTTTCACACACAGTCCATAGAAGCATATTGCTACACTGATTACAGTAATATTTACAGGCATAAACTTTCAATAATATTTTTTTGAAAGTTAAACTTCCATGTTGCAATAAGAGGGCCTGTTCTAATGAGTAATAATACCACTGGGTTTTAAACAATGAATATTATTTCATTTTGATTTTTTAGATATATTTATTTGTTTAATCTGTATAGCACCTTTAAAACTAAAAATTTCAAACTACTATTTTTAATGTTTTTAATTTAATACATTGAATTTTGTACAATGCGAAAAAATTTTGCAAACATTAGTAGATTAAATCTGAAAATAAATATGTTATAAAGTCATATATAACTTAAATCACACTGAAAATGATAATTAAAATCTGGAATTTGATAAAAGCTAATAGCTCACCATTGAGCATTAAATTGGCACTAAAATCAGAGTATTAGAAAATGGACTAATACGGAAAGGGCAACATTGGTCCGGGTGTATAAGTAGAAATGAATTGAGAATGTGTTTATTTCATTCATAAGAAGTTTTGTCTATATAGCCAATAAAGGGTGATGGCCGGAGTAGTTTTCTTAGCAATAGAAAATCCTATCACCATTTTTACTAGTGAAAAGTAATTGAGTTAAGTGCAAAATACAAAGATTATTCGTTATCACATGCTTTGAAAAGAAATAAAATTATACATCTTAAGAATAGTAAAGTTGGGGAAGCCGGGATGGCTCAGTGGGTAAAGCGCTCACTTTGCAGCGCCGGGAACCGAGGATCGAGTCCCGGCCCCGGTCTGTGCGGAACCATGTGCTGAACTGGGAGCTCCCCCAGTTCAGTTCTCTCTCTCTCTTTCTCTCTCTCTCTCTCTCTATCTCTCTCTCTATCAAAAATTAATAAAATAAATAAACTAAAAAAAATTAAGAATAGTAAAGTGTTTAAGTCAGGTCTAATAAGGGGTTGTAAGTGTACACTAACTCTTAACTTTTGAGTCATGGAGAGAATACTGTTTTCTATTGTACTCAAATGCAAGTATTTTAATCATATGCAAAAATATATAATTCCAGTTTTATTTTTTATTTTAATTTAATTTTTTTTAAATTTATGTTATTGTTTTTGGCAGAGATAGAAACAGAGAGAGAGAGAGACAAAGAGAAAGGGGAGGGCCCAGAGCAGTCGCCATAGTCACACATCATCAGTTTTTCAACATGGTTTTGTTCCACACAGGTGGGTGGGGGCTGTCCAGGGTGGGAACTGGGTCAGGGGTCTCCAGTGTGGGAGACAATTCCCCCTTGAGCTGGGGCCAAACTGGGGGCCTCCCACATGAGAGGCTTGCCCCGCTGAGAACCAAACTGGGGGCCAGACCCCAGTGCAGCATCTGGGTCCACATGGGCTAGGGCTGGAATTCGATCCTTGGACCCTGGGGTGGCAAAGTGAGCACGTAACCCACTGAGCCATTCTGGTGTTTTCTTTTTGTAGTTTTTTAAATATTTATTTTATTGTTTTTGACGAGAGAGAGAGAGAGAGAGAGAGAGAGAGAGAGAGAGAGAGAGAGAAAGTCAAAAAGAAAGAGAGAAGGGGGAGGGCCCAGAGCAGTCTCCATAGTTGTACATCAGCAGTTTTTGACATAGTTTCATTCCACAGTTGGGCCCAGGTTTGTGCTGGGAGCCAGGCAGGAGCCCTCCCACATGGGAGGTGTGCCCGTGCATGCCATTGGACCTCCCACATGAGAGGCATGCCCCAGTGGGAACCGAACTGGGTGGGAAGCACACCCCAGTTCAGCACATGGGTTTGCATGAGCCAGGGCCAGTACTGGGACTTGATCCTCAGACCCCGGGGTTACAAAGCAAGCACTCAACTTGCAGAGCCATCCCAGCTTCCCCTGATTCCAGTTTTAAAATATAAAATCAAGGGAGTTTGTACTCATAATGTAAAAAGGAATTGAAAACTAACTGCATTAGAGTTTTGCTGAGACACAAATTACAACGTTATTTTTTTAGTGTTCAAGTTCAAATACGTAAAAATACAGACAGTAGGATCATATTCTTTCCTATTAAGTGAGGTTGTGATACTGACAAGTTATTCTGTTTTGTGGACTGTCACACCTCTGTCAAGTGTTCACAATGGAGAAGTAAAATCTCTAGAATAAAGCTGACAGAATAAAGCTGCCCAGTGAGAATAAAGCTGCCCAGCAGCCCAGACTAGGCAAATAATAACCACTATTTATCATTGATAAATTTATATTTATTAATATTTGAATAACCAGATGTTAGGAAAATGGGATTGCCATCTAATCTCTTCCTTAAAAGAAATTATATTTACATAAATTTTCTCTTTTACATAAGAATGAAAAAACTATATCTACCCCATGTTATGTGTGTGTATGCTATTGTTGACTAAATATATAAACTTTTAAAAATATACAAAGTATATATATCAGACACAGGCAATCATTTAACAGAACTTTGAATATGGCCAGATAATTTTTAAGTTCTTAAATCCCCTTCACTGTTCCTCCTCCTCCACTCTTGCCGCCATCCTATCCATACTCCAAAAAACTGCAAAAGCGCTCTTCCCAAAAGGAACTCAGATACTTCACTTCACTGCTTAAGCCCTGCAGTATTTTTCCAACACACTTGGGAAAATCCTTATTCTTACCTTGGGCAAGAGTTCACATTCTCTGGCCCCTGCTTATTTCATAGTATGCAATACTCCCATACTAATCATTGTTTTCAATTCTCTGAAGATGCTACATATAATCTGGTGTTAGATTATTTGCATATGTTGTTCCCTCAGTCTGCAATATTTTTTCTTTGCTGTTCTCATGGGTAAGTCCTTTTCAATGCTTATACCTCTGCAATAACGTCCTGTTCACAGAAAGGCCTTCCCTGACTATCCCACCTAGACTAGACTTCCTTCCACTGTTTTCTAACAAAGCCTCCAATTGCTTTCTCAAAACTCCCTGAAAACTAGTCATCATTTAACATATTTTTCTTCTCATTTCTTTGCTAACTACTTCACCCACTAGCATGTACATTGGAACAGGAACATGACTTGTTTTGTTTTTTTATTTACCATTACATCTTGAGTGTCTTACACAATTTTCTGATACCCCATAAATTTTGAATGAGTGAATGATTGAATGCCCATTAGGTAAGATAATGTAGATTTGCAATATAAGTATTAAATTAATGAGACAAAATATGTCATGAGAGGCATTTATAAACAGCCTCATCATCTTAGGATATTAAAATACCATAAATTATAATAAATAATGGCTGGGTAAATCAGCTTCCTCTAAATACCCTTAACTATTTACAAGTGTGTGTGTGTGTGTGTGTGTGTGTATGTATGTGTGTATATATATATATATATATATATATATATATATATATATATCACCTTATATTTTGTATGTTAGTTACTTGTGTTCATATATTTTCTATTTTATTAAATCTCAAAGTCCAAGATGACTTTAAGAACTTTTGTTCAGTTTGTTTATTTTGGGTAAATAATTGTGTTCTCTCTCTTAAGCCTTGGGCAAGTGAGAATATAGATGAAGCAAGAACTCTGCCACTGACTAAGCTGTATAAAATCTAGTTGTTACTTCTATGGGTATCAAATTCTTCATCTATAATTGGTACCCTACAACCCACTTCACAGAATTTTGGTAAGATCAAAAGAAATAATATATCCAATACTATGTACCTATTGAATGATTATAGTACCTATTAGTGGGTTGGATGGCACTCTCAAAACCTATATTCACATCTCAGAATATGTGAATATAATCTTATTAGAAAATAAGTTATTCTTATTTAGAAAAGGGTCTTTGAAGGTATAATTATAAAGATCTCAAAATGAGAGCATTCTGATAGACCTTACGTCCAATGAAAAGTGTCCTCTTATAAGTGATACTGTAAGGGTGATGGTGGATTTGTCAAAATATGGCCATTTTTATTTTATTTTATTTTATTTTATTTTATTTTATTTTATTTCCTCTCCTTCCTAGAAGATTCAAGAATTGTGTTCTCAAGGCTGCATGCAAACCTTATTAATCTGATTAATTTCTATAGTGCTGACTTGAAAAAACTGAGCCAGACTTCAGCCATCCAGACTCTGGCAATCAGGCTAAAACTTTAGACTGAAATTTTCCATCAGATGAAATATGAATCACCCCTATGAATGGGCTCAAGATAACCATCGCAGAACAAACTGGACCCCAAGTGATATTCTCCTGGATGAATTACATGACTAACTCCTTCTTTCCTTTTTTTCCGCTTCTTCCTGTGCACCTATAAAACCTCTTGGCCATTCTGGGAAAGGGGAAGGTCGTCTTTGAGAAAATAGTCTGTCATCTTCCCAGAATGCTGGTATTTTGAATAAACCTACTTTTTTCCCCACCAATGTATGTCTCTTGATCATTGGCTCAAGAGTGGCAAGCAGCCAAACCTGAATTCACTAACAATACATGGGAAGAATAGGAGAATAAAGATGTAAAAATGAAGGCAGAGATTGGATCACTTAATCTCAATAGACACACATTACAAAAAGTAAATAGATCACTATACAAGTATATGCAAATACATAAATGCACTTTTATAAACATACATCCCCATGCCATCATCTCCGTCTTATCAAATCATTTTTATTATCTAGGAAACAAATGATGGTGTTGGGGCAGATTAGAAGTTGTGAATTTGATATTAGTGGACCTTGTGGGGTGGATGAGAAGCTCTGAATTCCTGCCAGTCAAACAAATGTTGAAGTTATAGTCAAGTAGATATTTTTCTAAGGAGAACATGCATAGCTTTCACCAGATCTCATATGTGTTTGGGGCAGTCAAAAGCATAATAATCTCAATTTTGGAGAATCTTGCAAGACCTAACTGGTTGTTATATTGATACAATGTTTCAGGTTCATATCACTTTAAAGCAACCAGAGAGATTTGACATGTTATTTTAATCAGCAAGATCCTATCTTTAAAGACCAAGAGCAAGTCAATGAAGAGACTATAATAGAGGTTGTTTTAAGTAAACTTATCTTCCTCCAAACATTATAATAAAAACTACAGGTTTCCGTTTTCTTATGTGCAGTCTGTCATTATCCGCCATCCACCAGCAAAGGAAATAATCTCTATAGTCAACAATATAAATACAGACTCTAGGTTCCCTTGAGCTCTGAAATTGCTATATTCAAGTTATTTCTTTCAGTATAGGAAACGTCAAGGTCAGTCTTGCTGGAATGACCGTATGTCTGCATTTTGTGCACTGAAGCCTATACAATAAAGGTTAAAACAAATATGTATCTGAGAAGAATTGGATGCTATAAATTCTTAAAATCCACTGTTTCTCTTTTATTCCATCTGAAGTTTACCAAACGAAAACTGAAGAACTTTTATTCAGAATATCATTGCATGAAGCAAACGTCAACAGTGCAAACATATAATAAATCATGTTAAGCAATTTTTGTAAAGAAATGGTATGTTTGTTTCCACTTCCAAGTTAACAGAATTTTAAATTATTTAAGACTTATAAAAATATATTATGGATTAGCAGGCAGCATCGCTTTGAAATTAAAGCAAACTTAGTTTTCAGTTTATTCCTCAGGGAAATATATGAAAAATATTAGAAATACAAATAATTAGACTAGAACATGGTGTTGTAGGTATGGCACAACAGCTCTTTTTACAGGGCATATGGACAAGTACCTCTTTATTATTAAATAAAAAATAATTATGTAAATGAAGTCTTCCACTTAAAAGTCATCAAATAAGTCTTAAAATTGTGCCTTTGAAGAGCAATTGCTTTTCCCTAAAAACAAACTTTGCTGTGGCTTTTGAAAATAGGTTGGATTAATTGCTGAGTGAGGTAATGGTGAGTAGTGATTAAGAATACAAGCTCTTACACCAGATTTATGGGAGTCAAATGTTGTCTCCACCACTTAGAAGTTGGGTGACTTTAGCAAGTTACTTAACCTACATATGTCTGTTTTCTTTTTTTCTAAAACAGGGGTAATAATAATAACTAGCTCTCATAATTGTTAGAAAATTTAATGAGACAACATTGTATCTTACTTTAAATTTAGCAAATTCATGGATTATAGTAAGTGTCCAATAAGTGTTAGCTATAATTTTATTTAACATATTATGAAAAAGCTTTTTTATTAATGCATACTTTCTTGAGTTTAAGGCTCCAAAATTATTCTATATGCTAATGTCTTGGCATGAAGGTTTATAGAAATATATTTCTAATATATTATAAATAATGTTGATAATTCATTCTTTTATTTAACTTTCAGATACATAGGGTATCTGATTTAAAAATACATAAGATAGAGTACTAATTCCATTTCACATATAATATTTCAAATTTCATTTTACATTTAATATTTCTCACAGAAATAAATCTAGGTTAGTGCTAAAATTCAATTATGTGTCTGTTATCTATTGCCTAAAAATGTTGACTCTTAAACAACATGGGTTTAAGCCATGTAGGTCCTCTTATATGCAGATATTTTTAATAAACATACAGTCAGTTCTACATATCAGTGTATTTAATCAACCACAGATTGAAAAAATTTTTTTTGATCCATTGCTAAGAATTTGCGGTAGCAGAAGGCCAACTGTATTCATTGATCTGTGCCATTTTATATAAAGGAGTTGAGCATCTGTGTATTTAGGTATCCACAGGAGTTCTGGAACCAATCTCCCATGGATACCAAGGGACAACTGAAGTTTCTGGGGAGTCAAATGTTATATATGAATTTTTAACTGTGTGGAGGTCAGTACCCTTATCCCCACATTGTTCAAGAGCTAATTGTAGGATTCATGGGAAGCAGTTAATCCTTTCTTAGATCAATCACACCAGTTCCATGTTAATAAATTCCGGTATAGTCTCTATTTTTCTTCAGTTATATCTATCTATGTTGCTCCTTGATAAAGATCCACTTTCTTACAATTCAGTATTCATCATGTGCCCTCTTTCTTTCATGTCAAAATATTTTAAGAAATCATTACTCTCAACCGAAACTCTTCAACCTGTTACTTATTTTAAGGCTTCTTGAACAACCATGTATTGTACACAGACTTCCCTTTCCAACATGTCCTATATCTATCCTTGCTATTATTTTTTGTTTTTCCCAGTTGTTTTGTTCAATTTTATACACCTAATATAACCTTTATTTGGCATGCTAAATACATTTTGTCCAATTAAATCTTTTCAAATTATTCTTTAACTACTTTAATTTTATATTTTAAAAATCAGGGGGAAGCCGGGATGGCTCAGTGGGTTAAGCGCTCACTTTGCAGGGCCGGGGACCGAGGATTGAATCCCGACCCCGGACTGTGAGGACCCGTGTGCTGAACTGGGGAGTTCTCCCAGTTCACTTCTCTCTCTGTCTCTGTATCTCTCTCTCCCTCTCTCTCTCTGTCAAAACAATAAAAAAAATAATCATACATTTACCAATCTTTACTAACGTCCTTTTTTTAATGGCAAAAAAATGTCCACTTCATAGTGTACAGCAAATTTCTTTCTTGTTTTCTGGCCTCATTTATGCAAAATTTACTTGAAAAATTGTATTTCTTTTCTCCAAATGTTTGAAATTTTTCTTTTTATCCTTCCATTATGGATTTGTTACTTTATTTGTCTCTTTCAGCACTTCTGGCATCTGCATTGTTTTTGCTACCCATTATCCTGATTAAGCCTGATAAAGACCAGCAGCCAAGATGGCAGATTCATTTTTTTTTTTTTTTTTTTTAATCAGGCAAGAAGGGAAAGGACTGTGCATATACATATGCCGCTTCTGTTTTTGGACTTCATGGTTTAAAATGTTTCTTCATATATTAACCATAGGAAATTAAAAAGAATTCATTATAATTTCAGTAGAATTTAGTAAGATTTATTTTATGTAAAGGGAATGCAGATGGTTTAAATACATTTTTTAAATATACATATACATATGTGTGTTTGTGTGTGTATGGGCACTAAAATGCCAATTTATCCAAGCAATGTATCATATGTTGAATAGTTGCTGCCATCCTATCATAATCACTTAGAGATTTATGATTCAATTTCATTTTAATATCAGTCACAACTTATATTCCTTAATATCTATTGGGTATTTTGTTTTATTTTTTTCTCAGTCATAAATAGTGCTTTATTATAATTATATATTCAGTTCAGAAATCTATCTTTTTATAAGTTAAATGGGAAGCTACAAACAAACATCCCCACTCAATTTACTGTTTGGCCTGAAGTAAGTTTCTTATGCTCGCTAGACATGGTTTCCTTAGAAGTAAGTGGATGTGATAATATAGGCCGTCCTGAAATCCATGGAAGCTCACATATTTTAAACAAAAAAAAAAATAAAGTTTATATTCTTTCAAGTAAAGCAATTTGCTTTCTTTAACATTATTGAAAGTTGTTTTACACTCTATGTTTTATTCATATTATGAAAACTTAAACTGCCCTTAAAAAGAATAAAGTG
>PVKE010026488.1:0-22265 GCA_004027555.1 Craseonycteris thonglongyai
ATTGGTTGTCTGGGTTCAAATTGGCCTTTCTCATCTGTAAAAATGGGGACAGTGATAATAACTAGTATCAATGAACTACGGTACCTATCTAGAGCAGTGCTGAGCTCAGAGCGCTATTCAAACGTTAGCTCTCATTTTTATTAATACAACGAATGTTGTTAGTCCTCAGCAGAAGTTGGTAGTTTTTAATGTCAATTCCCATCAAATGAAGGTGGAATTCACTAAGGAGGGTAAAAGGGTGGGACTGCACCCTCTTTGGGGCCATCTGTTCCCTGCAGCCTCCCTTCTGTCTAGCTGCTGCTTGTAGTGGCCTGCATTATCACCATCAGAGAAGTAACATTACTTGACCAAGGGCACATGGTTAATGAGCCGCAGAGCAAAGATTCTAATGCAGGTTTCTGATCCCCGACCCTAAGTTCTTAATCACTCTGCTCTTACTTTTCATACGACATTGAACAAAAGTAAGTCATATATTCTTGGCATAAATACAGACCTGTACAACTTTTCTGGAGATGATTTGACCAAAGAGCACCTCTTCTAGGAATGTATCCTACTGAATCACTGCCCAAGTACAAAAGGATACACAAGAATATTCACAGCTGTATTTTAACAGGAAAAAACAGAAAATAACTGCCATGGTATGAATGTTTGCATCCCTCCCAAATTCATGTTGAAATCCTAACTCCCAATATGATGGTATTACGAAGTGGAACCTTTGAGGGGGGTAATTAGATCATGAAGGTAGAGCACTCTTGAATGGGATTAGTACTCACAAGAGACCCCCACAGAGCTGCCAAGTCCTTCAATCACACGAGGACACAGTGAGAACATGCCATCTACAAGCCTGAAAGCGAACCCTCACCAAACGGCGAATCTGAACAGTGAGAAATAAGCTTCTGTTGTTTATAAGCTACCCAGTTTATGGTATTTTTGCTATAACAACCCAAACAAAGATAACCTAAAATGTCCATTAATAATAATGGGCTGGTTAAATAAATTGTTAAGTCTTACAAAGGAACATTATGTGCCCATGTGTGGGCAATACATACCACAATTGCTCCTTCATACTCAGTTCACTATCATCTTATTAATACTTTTAATATCCAAAGGCATATGTAAAGCTATTTTGTTTCCCAAGTGACAACCTTAGAGGTCCCAAACACCTACTTAAGTAAAACACAAACACCCCAGGTGAGACACAGAATGACCCCCCACAAGTCTCAGGGTATTACTGCAGGAGCACTGGAGCTGAACAACTTGCACGTTATGAAGGAAACGTGTCTGTTTCTCTGTTTGTTTGTTTGTTTGTTTGGGGGGGGGTCCCTAGCACCTGACCCTACGAGGCACCAGAAGGGCACAGGTGCATCACGCGTACATATCATAGACAAGCTAAGTGAGAAAGAAACGTCGGCTATGCCCAAACGCACGATGCGGGTATTTCCAAGTTTGCGCTACCGGCCACCTGTGTCAGAGACACCCGGCGAAGGGTGCTCGTTACAACGCAGATTCCTCGCTAATCAGACTCTGCGGGTTATGAAGCACATTTTGAGAGTCCCACGCCAACCTCACCCCCCACCCCCCCACACACACCCACTTGGGGTCCCCAGAGGACTGAGGCACATGCCCCCTCTCCCCGGGCGTGCGCCCACCTCGCACTCACCTGAGGCAATCGTTGTCTCGTACGAGGCGCGCGCTCTCGCCAGGGAGCAAGAGCCCCCCTTCCAAGTAGAGGCCGAGGGGGGCCCCAGAACTGAAGCCGAAACGCTGGCGGATGAGACTAATGAGATCCGTGACTACGCGGCATCTGTTCAAGTCGACCAGAAGCCAGAAGTCCGTGCAGTGCGGGGTGGCTGGCGGCGGGTAATCAAATTGAAGCCGTAGCCTAACCGTCTCGGAGGCTGCCATCTTACTCGATGCTCAACGGAAGCCGAGAGACACCACACCGCTACCGAGAGGCGTGCTCGCGCGGCCCGCCCCCCGAGCCTGTTAGCGAACGTGTGCCACCTATTGGCGGCAAGTTGCTACTGCAGGCTTCGTGCTGGCAAGAAGGCGGAGCGGAGTTGATTCAGTTCTGTTCACTACTGGGCTATTGAAGGGGAAAAATAAATGAAAGGTCTTTATTCCTTTCCTACTGAGCACTATGTAGGGGCCGAATCTAGGCAACTCTGTGGATAAACAAGCACTTCTCAACAGTGGTTATAAGACATTAGCTTATACATGTAAAAGAATTTCAAAAACCAACTCCCAGTATATTTAGTTGGCAAAATTTTTCACCAAAAGGAGTTACAAGAGATGTCATTCCTAGTGTATTGTAAATATTGACATTAAAAAAATTAATCTCTGGGAAAGCTGGGATGGCTCAGCGGGTTGAGCGCTCGCTTTGAGGCCCCAGGGACCAGGGATCGAGTCCCGGCCCTGCCTGTGCAGACCTACATGCTGAACTGGGGTGCACCCCCCAGTTCGGATCTTGCCGGGACCTATGTGGGGGGTTCCCGGCCCAGTTCCTGCCCTGTGCAGCTCTGCACCCACCTGTGGAGTGAAACTATATGGAAAATTAATGTCAACTATGGAGACTGCTCTGGGCCCTCCCCCTTCTCTCTGTCTCTGTCTCTGTCAAAAATCAATAAAATAAATCTTAAAAAAAATTTTTTTTAATTAATCGCTCTTTTTAAATGTATCCAATGGAATTTAACTACTTTAGCAGTCTAATACCTACCACCTTAGGTCCACATTAAAATACAAAAATAAAACCTCTTCTTAACCTCTAGGTAAGTAAATCAGGAATTTTACATTATTCCCGTTTCTATTTTACTCTCCCACATAATACATTAAGTTGTTTAGTTCTCATGACCAAGGTATGAATTATGAACCCTTGTTATTCCCATTTTGAGGATCTAAAAATCCAAAGTTCAGAGAGGTTAAGTAACTTCCCCACCGCACTGGACCAATAAATGGTTGATACCTTGCAACCAGTAAATACATTGAAAAAAACCTTTTTGAAGTTTTATTTTCCTGTGACCCTAATGCTCGAGGTCTTCCAATTGCGTTTTCATTGCTATTATTAGTGGTATACAATTGATCAAAATAGCATAAAACACACATTTTGGTACTTAATTATTAGACAGGGAAAGTAAAATGGGCTTTGCAACATTTATCTATTAAGGAAATAAATGGAGCTGTGTGTTTGTTTTTCATATTAATACAAACCTCTGTAGATGAATATTGCTAAATAAGGCAGGGCTCCACATCAGTTCTGGACTCTTTTTTTTTTTTTTTTTAATAGATATAAAGTCCTGAGAAACCTTTTTCACTCCTATAAGTAGATAAAGATGGAGGACTTATATTATTGGCAATGGCAGTCATGTCCTTAAACTCCTTCCAAGCTAAAATCACCTAGAGGTCTTTCTTGTTTTCAATACTCCATTAACCAAAAATTCAGTTAGGTTTGATAACGTTACAAACAAAAAATTGGGAATCACATGACTTTCAAAGGAGTGCTTGCCCAATCACTAGCGTCCTTCACTTTCTCAGTATCTAGGAAGACTCTACTAAGACTTAAGTGATTATTATACCACTTACTCTTACACTGAGAGGTGCCTGGTCTATGGAGCTAAAATTAGATGAAACGGGTAAAAAATAACAGTTCCATAAAAACAGGGATTGTGATCAAAGACCTGTATATAAGTGAAAGATGGATAGTGAGATGAACTATTATGTACAAATTTATTAACAATTTAATCTGATAGTTGAAATCAATTATGTTTATAAACATGCAATTGACAGAATTGAAAGAGCATATCAACATCTAATAAAGAAAAGCTTAGGGGAAGCCGGGATGGCTCAGTGGGTTGAGCGCTCACTTTGCAGCCCTGGGGACTGAGGATCGAGTTCCAGCCCGCGCCCGGGCGGACCCATATGCTGAACTTGGGAGTGCCCCCAGTTCGGTTCTCACCGGGGTGAGACCCCGGCCCAGTTCCTGCCCTGTGCAGCCCCGTGCCCACCTGTGGAAGGAAACTATGTGGAAAAACCAATGATGTGCAACTATGGAGACTGTTCTGCGCCCTCCCCCTTCTCTCTGTCTCTGTTTCTGTATCTCTCTCTCTCTATCAAAAACAATAAAAATAAAAATAAATCTTTAAAAAAAAAAGAAAAGCTTAGTCCATAAAGTGAGGCTGTTTTTTCAAGTTCAGGACATTACTAGATTTTGCATATCAATGATTGCTGCTATGTGCATTATTCACACTAGAATCCACTAGTTTGCTCTAAAGTTAATTTAAATTTACGGTAATAACATCTGGTAGAAATGAATAAAACAGTGATGCAGGTGCCAGTGAAGCTATGTAGATGGAAGGGTAGGAGTGGGGAAGAGATGTTTTGTTTTGTTTTTTTAAACAAAAACAAGCATATTCTTAGGCAATCAGCTTTAGGAAAGGCAAGTGAAAGAGATGTGGAACTTAATTCTCTTAAAACTACTCGTGCCAGTCTACCCTTAAAAAGTGTTTGTGTACTCCTCAGGATATATTTACCCCCACTCTAAAGACTCCTACTCCAAAACATGGAAAGTCGGTTAAGTAGTGGATGGCTTCTCAGTGCTTACCTGGCTCTTCTTGTTTCCTTCCTTAGAGGCAAGTAAAATACCACCATGCTCCCCGCAAAAGGACCCTCGAGTGAGGACTAAAGATTACATCTAAACTATAAATCTAAGAGTCAGATCTCATCTAAGGTCTAATTGTACATCTAATCTGATTAAGTCAAATCTAATCTAAAAGTTAGAACCAAAGTGTTAACATTATTTTAATAATGCTGGGTGGTAGGTACATGATTCTGTGTGCTTATCAGTATTTTGCAATATTCATGATTGCAAAACATTCTAGAAAGAATTTTGATTTTTTTTTTTTTTTTTTTTGTCAAATGACTCTTTAGAGACCTCTAATGGGTCATTTGGCAACATTTGTCTAAATTATAAAAGCATGTACCCTTTGACCTAGCAATTCCACCTCTTGGCCAGAGCACTATTCCATCTTCTTCTTACTGCCAATACATTAAGGTGTACGTGTTTGTTTGTTTTTTTGTGTGTGTAAAGACTAATTGCTGGAGAAGCTGGGATGGCTCAGTGGGTTACGGTAAGTGCTCACTTTGCAGCCCTGGAGACCAGGGATCGAATCCCGGCTCTGGCCCAGACAGACCCATATGCTAAACTGGGGTGTGCCCCCAGTTCAATTCTTGTTGGGGTCTATGCAGGAGGCTACTGGCCCAGTTCCTGCCCTGTGCAGCCCCACACCCACCTGTGGAGTGAAACTATATAGAAAACTAATGCTGTCAACTATGGAGACTGCTCTGGGCCCTCCCCCTTCTCTCTGTCTCTCTCTGCCAAAAACCAATAAAAATAAATCTTAAAAAAAAAAGACTAATTGCTAATGGGAATCTCAGAAGAAAAAGCCACAAATACTGGTGGGCACAAGGTGAGCATTTAAAGGCTATTAAAGCACCACCTCCCAAACTCTGAAAAACCCAAAGACTTAGCTAAAAGAAATGGGATACTTTGTATTCAAAGAATTGAGTACACCACCTTCCAGCACACCTGTTCATTTTACATGTAACAGCTAGTCCCAGAAGTTGCAGATATCTAGCAAGGCAGCAAAGTTTTACTAAAAACAACCTAGAATTACAGTGGCCATTACGGGGAAATGTTCCAATTAGATAAGATCATTTAAGAATTAGATAAGATCATTTAAGAAGTGTAGTTACAAGCAAAAGCTCCCAAATCAAATAAACGGCGTGGGATACCTATTTTAATTGGCATGCAGAAGCTTGCAAAAGTTCAAGATTCCAATTTAATTTCATTAAAAGACTCACTACAAAAGGCTAACGAAAAACTAAAGACCCACGAGGTACCTAAAACAAGAGGATAGGACTGACACAACACCTACTGCTTACCTCGCTCCTCCTTTAATTTATTTCAGTGCTCAGTCTAGTCATCCTCTGTCTGAATTACTTTTACATGACTGTAAACAAAATTCTGTCAATGTAATGGCCTTAAAGGCACCCCAAATCTATCTTTAAAGAGGGTACCCAAGGTTCTCCTGAAGTTGATGGGACTCAGGAATTTCCTGGTAAATGACTATATTATCCCCTTAAACAGCCCAGAGGAAACTGAAATTAAGGGTAATGAAAAAATCTTGCCAAATTCTGCTAAAGATTGAAGTTACACACTCCATTTTAAATCCCACTTAGAATCCAGCTAAATCCAGACCCATTGGTTATTGATCCTTTGTCTCCCAGAAATTATTGCTTTCTTGCTTATCTCTCAGTTACTTCTGTTGACTCTCCTTGGGAGTGACTCAGGGTTTTAGGAAGGTGTTATTGAACAGAAAGGGTTCATCTACTGGTACTAGCAGAGTCAAGCACTAAACACTGAGTACAGCAGTGGAGAAAGATTGGCTAATTTATTATAAATGGTGCGCCCAGAACGGGAAGCTAATGCTCAAATGCCTGAACTCCCCAGTGGTGTGTAAGATGCAGATTAGATAGCACACAATCACAAGACATTGTGGGTTAAGGAGTGCAGGATCATGCTGGGAGCTGAGTGGTCAGAGGTGAGATAAGGGTATCAAATCATTTCTTCAGGTCTTGAGGACAATTCTGAGGTCTGTTCCGGTGTTCCATGATCTGGTTTCAGGGGAAAGTAGTCAGAGGATCATTTCACCTTAGGGCTCAGGAGCTGAAACATAACTTAGGCCAAGATGTTGTCTTTAGCTGCCAGAGGTCCAGACATTCTGGTCATTAGCCAGATCTGGGGTACTGTCTTCTGCTGCTTCAGGGGTTGCTGATTACCAGTATCCAAGGGAGAGGCTCAGTCTCTGAGGAATGAATGAATGTATGTATGTGACCAAATTGGAAGCTGCTGTTCAAAGTCTGATAATATATTTTTTAGGTCTTTTCTCCTAAGCTACATGGGAAAGAAAAATTCCCATGTATAATAGGTGATGAGTGTGTCAGTCCTTTGAAATATTTTAGCAGGAAACCAATTCTCTGACAAATTAAAAACAACTGTCTTTGTTTTATAAATTTGGTTTCAGAAGACCAGCAGCATGGCTCCATCAATCTTTTTTTATTAGTCCCCAAACTTCTCCTATTTATCTCAAAGGCCTTGTAAATATTGGCATTGAGAAACCAAAGTCCTTCTTGAGGAACTTACATTCCTTCACTATGACTCTGAGGTGTTAGTGTAACCCATGCTTCAGGAAGGTAATTCTTATCAGGAGCAGAACAAAAGAAAGAAAGGTCATTTGAAATTCAGGTGAATGAAAAATCATGTATTTTCTCCACAAATACTAGTAACCATGAGGTCTCCATTTGCATCTGTCTATATGTCTCTGTGTGTGCCTATATATTTATGTTGTAGATATGTGATGTTTTTCTACCTGTGGATGGCATTGCCAAAATTAATATATAAAAGAGCTCTAATTAATTGGGTTGAAGGTCAAGAGCTTGTAAAGATTGGCTATACCAAAACTCTTAGAAATATAGAGACTAACCCAAATATTTTTTTCAAGTTCATGTTATCGAACATAACCTAGTTTACGTTTGCTAGTTCAAACCTGATTTTCTTTCATCTGCTAAAAGGACAAAGTTTTCTTGGACTATTGTTCTGTCCCGGATAAGATATTGTGAAAAGTTTTGTGCTTCAAGATCAAAGATTTTATATCTTACCAACTGCTTCACATTGTCTTTGATTGCTTAAAATTGAGTCATCCTAACATTAAAGGAGCTAAGTTTTGTTCTGAACTATGTAACCTTGTGTATTTGCCTTGAAGTGTTATTTCATAATGATCACTGATCCTATTTAGTCACGTGTCCAAATTTTAAATACATGGGTTTTTTTGTCTTTTGGGGTATTTTATTTGCATGTATGTATCATATCCCTAGAAAAAGAATCTCAGGATTTTCCCTCCTGTGTGTTTTGGTATTTTTATTTTTATTTATTTTTATTTTTTTTTGACAGAGACAGAGAGACAGAGAGAAGGGGGAGGGTCCAGAGCAGTCTCCATAGTTGTACATCATCAGTTTTCAACATGGTTTTGTTCCACAAAGGTGGGTGGGGGCCGACAGGGCAAGAACAGGGCTGGGGGCCTTCAGAATGGGAGGCATGCCCCCTTGAGCCAGGGGCCCAACCAGGGGGCGAAAACCAAACTGGGAGCCTCCCACATGGGAAGCACAGCTCAGTTCAGTATATGAATCCACATGGGCCTGGGCTGAGATTCGATTATCTGTCCCTGGAGTTGCAAAATGAGCACTTAACCTGCTGAGCCGTCCAGCTTCCCCTGTGTCTTTTGGTCTTGCTTCTTCATGGTCCATGGTGCCTGCTGATGTTGTCAGGACAATGAAACCAAGTTGACAGAACAGGAACAGGTTGTTCTGTCATATTTCTAGATCTTTGAGCTGCACATTCAATCTGGGGCTGATCACTCCATACTTGTTTAACCTGCCCGTGAGGTTCACAACAATTTGCCCAACTCTGTGATCGTCAATAATGTCAAATTTGCCAATGTAAACTTGCTTCCCCATCACAGTTAGAAATTGGGCGATGACTTTGGAGCACAGCCTAATAAGAACTTGGCATTCGCCTCTCTTTTCGGCATTGTTGATGCTTTTCAGAGTGTCAGTCAGGAATTATGGGGACCACCATGGTGGCACAGAAAAAAAGATGGGGGCACAGAAAGATGGCTGCACAAGCCAAACTTTTAATCTATTTTTTAAAGATTTATTTTATTGTTTGAGAGAAGGTGAGGGGGAGGGGGAGAGAGAGAGAGAGAAAAGGGGGAGGGCCCAGAACTGTCTCTATAGTTGTACATCATTAGTTGTGACATAGTTTCATTCCACACAGGTGGATGTGGGGCTGCGCAGGGCGGGAACCAAACCAGGGGCCTCCCACATAGGAGATGAGAAACTTTGATGCCATCCTGGCAGGTACCAGTTGCACTGCAGTTCAGCACATGGGTTTGCACAGGCCAGGGCTGGGACTTGATCCCTGGACCTCATGGATGCAAGGCAAGTACTCAGCCTGCTGAGCTATCCTGGCATCCCTAAGACTTTTATTGTTTTTCACAAACTCCCCCAAATCAAAATTACTTTAAAAAATAGTCTTTTTGACCCCAAACTAACTTTGAAATTTCCCAAAAGATTTGTCTCTTGTATGAAAAGGGAGATGTTGAACTAATTAGGTCTATTTGATGTTAAATTACATGAGAAGCGTTATCAAACGAGAAATAACATTAAGCCTTCTTTATGTTGTGTCTGTATAAGTATATATTTTAAGTGTTCCAGAAACTGTGACATTCCTGGTGGTTATCATTCTTTGGACACTGAGTGGTTAGATGGCTGATGCCCAGTTGGGCTTTGCCTGATGGGCTAACTGTGCCCCTAACTGTTCTGGAAAGGAGGCATTCATAATTCCCTTTGACAGGTTTCTACTTCCCTGGTTAGGAATGAGGCTTTATCAGAAACCTCTCCTTAATTTTTGAAGATAGTCCAAGAATCTGTTATTTATGCAATACCTGCCCAACAAAAATCCTTAGACTCTTTGGCCAAAGTTGTTCTTGATAATAGATTAGCTCTTGATTATCTTTAGCTGAGCAAGGTGTCTGTGCTGCGGTCAACACCACCTGCTGTGCCTGAATTAGCTCTTCTGGGAAAGTTGAAACTGAAAATCAGTTACATAAAACCATTGATCAAGCCACTTGGCTTAAGAGAGTGACTCTGGGGAAGCCGGGATGGCTCAGTGGGTTAGGCGCTCACTTTGCAGCCCCGGGGACCGAGGATCGAATCCCGGCCCCGGCCCGTGTGGACCCATATGCTGAACTGGGGAGTGCCCCCAGTTCAGATCTCACCTGGGCAAGACCCCGGCTCAGTTCCTGCCCTGTGCAGCCCCAGCCCACCTGTGGAATGAAACTATGTGGAAAAACCAATGATGTGCAACTATGGAGACTGTTCTGGGCCCTCCCCCTTCTCTCTGTCTCTGACTGTATCTCTCTCTCTCTCTCTCTGTCAAAAACAATAAATAAATCTTTAAAAAAAAAAAAGAGAGAGTGACTCCAATGAAGAGTTGCTGATCAGCTTGGGTCTTAGGGACTATGGCTCTGAAATATACTCCAAATATTGGGACTCATCCTGCTTAGAGTTATAATAATCTCTCTGGCAAGTTGCATTCTCTCAATAACCTGAAT
Source organism: Craseonycteris thonglongyai (assembly GCA_004027555.1). NCBI lineage: Eukaryota > Metazoa > Chordata > Mammalia > Chiroptera > Craseonycteridae > Craseonycteris > Craseonycteris thonglongyai. The sequence goes on from PVKE010026488.1 coordinate 10,227, forward strand.
GTGTGTCTGCAGCTGCTACCTACCAAGTAAATAAATTATCTTCCTAATACTGGAAGTTCACTTAGAAAAAGAGCAGAGAATGACCAACTCAAGGATTATGAAACTGAAGTTGTGGCCTGTGAAAATCACAGGTATTAATTAAGCAAAAAACATCATGACCTGTGAAATCACACGGAGGATCAGAAAAGGCCACTAGAACTACAGAGCAGTAGGTGGGAGTGGCCATTAATGCCTTGATTTTTTATCACATCTGTCAAGATGAGAGTTTGATCAAAATGGGGAAATTGTTTAAAAACACAGAAATAACAGACTCAAAATGAAGTCATTTGTCCCCAGACAGCAAACCAAGACTTCACTGCCGTTTTCAGCCTGTTTTCTTGATTAGCAATAGTGAGGCAATTGGCATGATAAAATCCCTGCTGTCCCTCTGTCTGAGCTGCCCTTGCTCCTAAGAATGGTTTCTAGGCCATGCCTTCTTCCACATGTTTCTGTCCTCCCTCAGTTCTGTCAAGCATGTTTGCATCTTTCCTCCTCCTTGACCTGGGGCTTGGTTATGATTCTCAGACTGTTATCACCCTATTTGGGATTTGGTCCAGTAGGTAGTTGCTGAGGCGATTAGTCTTGAAAAAGAGGAAAGACACTTTCATTGCACCAAAGTAACACAATTGAGGCACAGTTCTGGTTGTGCGACTCTCTGCCCAGCCCTCTTCCCTGGATTCACATCACATTGAATCCTAAATTGCTAGCATGCCACCGTTGAGCTCAGGATCCTGCATTATCCAACATCAATTTCTCCATTTCTTGTAGCTCCCCAAATATGCTGGAGCCTCTCAGGCCCTTCATACAGGAAGAAATAATTTATCCCAAACTTGGAAAAAAGCAACATAATGACTGGTTGGCTTTCTGAAATTGTGATGGAGCATTTTCCAATAAGCCAATGTGGCTCTAAATATGATATGTTCTCAAATACGACTTTGTGGTCAGGGTCTGTTTGGACAACCATTTCAGGACACCCTGATTCTCAACTTCACACAGTTCCCAGTCTAGCAAGGAAGACAGATTTAAACTAATCACAGAGATCTTATTTAAAAACAATTAAGGAGAGGTACAGGATACAATTACAACCACTAAGGGGTCCTAGTCTTAATCTAGTCTACATTGTTGGCAAAGTGTTCCCTGGGAAGGGATATGTAAACCGACAGGTTCAACAGTAACTAGCCAGGTGCAAAGGGCAGAAAATGTGTGCCAGAACATTTCAGGCAGGTAGAATAGCACATGTGAGTGCACAGAGAAAGACATGGGGAAGATAATGTTAAGTCATAGGGAGAAGACAGCTGTGTAATGCCAAAGGTTGTGGCAAGCATCTACCTTGAACTTTTTCTGGAAGGGCCTTTAACAAGCCCCAATCAATCTCTATCAGCTTCTCAAACTCTTCCCAAAAGAAACAATTTTTAAAAATAAAGAATTATTGCAAACACAGTTTGGAAATAATTTCCTGCAATCTTTCTTCCAATGCCATTGCTTCCCCTAAAGCCCTATTACTATATTTTTGATCCACCCCCAAGAGGGCAGGCTTACATCACAGAAATGCAAACAAGTTCAAATTAAACCACAAGCATCGCCTTTTAAGAAATGTTCTGTAGTCACTTTTTTATCTGAGAAATTTCCACTGGATCTTCATCCTTGACATTTTGGCAGGCCTTTCTCTCTACACAGCCCTCAGTCTTTTTTATCTATATTCTTTTCTCTTTTAGGAGCAAAACACATTCTTTTCATAGTCCTGGGCAGTGCCATTTAGCAATTATTTGTTACCTTAGCTGATGCCCTATATCTCAGCTCTCATCTCGTAATCAAGGAACCATATATTTTTTCTTAAAGACCATTCCAACCTTATGAGGAACTTTGCTGTTAGGGTAAGAAGGTTTCACCTGGTTGTCAGGTGTGTGTGTGTGTGTGTGTGTGTGTGTGTGTGTGTGTGTGTGTGTGTTTGGTTTAGTTCCAGGGATTATGAACTGCAATGAAAAGGAAATTTTGTTTGCTCTAATTAAAAATCACCTAGTGTTCAAGGCTAGATTATAACACAGATAATTGAGCATTTACAGCTTATCACACTTACACCACCCTTGTCAACACTTACAGCCACCATAGATGATCCATTGTTTGATGATTCTTGTGTCAAAGAGCATTTGGGGGGTTCCCTAAAGTGGTTAGCCTTTGTTTATATGGTCAAAAACTTCCACCCTGGAAGTAAAATTGGTGTGGAAAATAGATGGACTAGTCTGAGTTGTAAGTGCAGTATGCAATTTTATGCATTCTAGGACCACCCATGTTAAGCTTAAACCAGACCTGGGTGTGCATTTCTTTTCTCTGGCCCAAATCCCGTGCCCTCTCCCTTCACCAGAAGGACTCTGCCATTTCATAAGGCTTCATGGGAAAGCATCTGTCCATTAGTGAGGGGCAGAAGGAGCTTGTCAAATGTACTTTGTTTTTCTGTTTTGTTTTTAATCATGAAGCAGAGTGCGTAGGAGTAACTTGACTCATACAGCCCCTGCTTGCTCGTATTTCCCAGCTCTGTGAGATGAGTTACTGAGTTCGCTGTAAGATACAAAATGGCCTTTAGAGACACACATGCAAAAACATCTCTGCTATCCTTTTCTCTTTCCCTTCCAAAACCCCTCTTTAAAATGACTGTTATGAAGATAACATTAACCACCTAGAATAATGCTGGTGACAAGTTATCAGGAGAAGAAAAAGCCAGAGCAAAAATTTGTATTATTGTATTTCAAAAAAGGAAGTAAAAAACTAGAGAAAATGTCAACCGTGGTTATGGAGGATCTAATATTTTTCTCAGATTTCCCAAATGTCCATAATATGCATAACTTTATTTAAAATTAAAAAACAACACAAATCTCTGAAAATGGAGTCCCACAGTTTACAGGACCAGCTTGCTCCAGGCTTCATGTGACTCGGGGCAGACGCAGCAGCTCTTGAAACGCCAAGCTTTCTGGTGGGAAAGAAGATCGGCGGGCCAGGTAGAATGGTCCTCGAGGCTATTTCTCTGTGGCAGCTCAGTCCTGTCGCACAGCCCAGGTCAAATAAATACATTAAACGCCTCTTCCTTTCTACTCCGTTCCCCAAACGGCAGAGAACGACGTGGTGGGACAGCCAGAACACCCTGAGCACTGTTGCAGGGAGTTCTGGTTGGCCCGCCCGACAGAGGGCGCCCTAATACTGCCAATCACCTCGCCCCGCCCCCTCCCCATCGCCGCCCCGCCCCTACTGCTCAGGCCCCGCCCCTGGTCCCGTCTAGGCCCCGCCCACCGCCGTCACGTGACGGGTCGCTGAGTCCAGCCCGTTGCTGATGCTGCAACGCGGTATTCATCATGGAGCTGGAGCGGCGAATCTCTTCATTGCCGTTGCTGCTGCCTCTGGTGCTGCTGCTTCTGGGCCTGAGCGCGGGTAGGTTCGGGCAAAAGGTGTATGAATCAGCGACCGGTACCTTTCTGTCACTCCGGGGATGTGAGTCTGTTAGTGCGTTTACACTTTTTAAAGCAAATCTCCCCCTGCGTCTACCTTGCCTGTTTATATTGCTTTTGAACCTCACCGTTTTGTGTTTTATGGTTGTTTTTATTAAAAGCGCTTTTTCTACCTTTCCTGGCTCTGGGTGTTCTGGCGCTCCTTCCTAACCTGGGTAGAGGTAGTTGTGCAAAATCTCTGATTTAGAGAAGTTGCTGACCACCGAGGTTTCCACGATTTTAAGGCCACCTGCCTTTTCCTGCCGTCAGTGGCTGTTCAGTGGGATTATGAGGTCTGCATATTTTGAGCTGAAACGTGCGGCCCAAAGGACCCCGAAAAGTCGAACCATGAATGGGACGTTTCAGTGAGACAAGGCCTTTTTCCCTCAACTTGGTCGGGCCAGACAAGATGATAACTCCCCTCACCGAGGTCCTTCCTGGCAAAAAACATACGGTATTCGTGTTAATAGCATGACTTGCAAATTGATTTTCAGTCTTTTATTTTACTTCCTGGTTTGAATCAAGAACTGAGAATCAGAATGGGTCACAAATTTGCCTTGTGATCGATCTCAGACAAGTTGCTTAATAGTTAGTTGTTTTCCCTTTTGTAAAAAGGGTTATCGGGCACTTCATTTTGTGTGTGGGAAATGTCACCTGTGTTGCTACCCAGATTTAACAGTGGTCACTGCTCGGAAAGGGAGGAGTGCCAGGGGCTGGGTGGAAAGGGACCCAAGTCGGACGTGTCATTTTCAAGGAGACTGCACTCTTGTGTTACTTGTGCATAGACTTTTATAACCACATCGCTAACATTGTAGCCATTCTGTATTTCTCCTCAAGCCACTTTCTAGTTGTTTGGGTTTGGGTTTTTTTTGAGATTCATTTTATTGTTTGAGAGAAGGTGAGAGAGAAAGAGAGAAGGGGGCGGGGAGAGAGAGAAGCTGGGAGGGCTCAGAGTGCTCTCCATAGTTGTACATCATTAGTTGCGCATGGGCACGCGCGGGCTGGGCTGAGGATTCAAACCCTATACTTCACGATTGTGAGTCAAGCACTCAGCTGCTGAGCTATCCTGGCATCCCACGGTTTTGTTTTCTTAATCTCCATCCTTATCGGTTACAAACAGCATTGTCTCATCTACTTGTCGTCTTCTTGAGACCAGTTTCTGTTCTTTTACTTGCTGTCGGGGCTTGAGATTTACAAAATGAAAAGTAGAAGTCAGAAATCTCCAGTCACCATGGGTCATCTCTAAATCTCCTTTTAACATCAGCCTCCTTTCACCAAAGAGTGGTATTTTAAAAAGAAAAAAAGATTCAGTAACTTGAAAGTTGTTACTTTAGCAAAGGTAACATAGAAAATGTATTTAAACTACTCTTTTCTGATACATATTTCACAGGTGTAAGAAAACTTAATTAAGGAAATTGTAGTTGTGGGGTTAAAGGACAGACACACACACACACATGGCTTTTAATTTTTTTTTTTTTTTTTGCCAAATTGCCTTCTCACAAAGTTATGCCAGAGTATACTCTAACCAACAGTGCTGTGGGCTAGTCTCCTGTCTTCTCTGGACAGTGAGCAAATGTCACCATTTTCTGTCTTATCAAGTAAAGATCTTTTAGTGACCTCATTATTGCTCTAATTTTCAAGTCTTTGAATATTAGTGATGTTAACCATTCTTTCACATATTTCTATTTCCCTTTTTATAAATTATTTTCTCATGGCCTATATTCATTTAACTATTAGGATTTTCCATTTTTTATTGATCTACATGAGTATGGAAAATTACCCATTTTCATATTTGTTGCAGATCTTCCTTGGTGGTTTGCCTTCTCATTTTATTTTTGATGTACAGAAATTTTGTTGTACAGAAATGTATTAAGTTTCTGACCTCAACTCGGTTGATATTTTTCTTTATAGTCTCTCTTTTCTTTACAAATGATTTCTTTATAATTGTTTCTCCATCTAGAGGTCAGAAAAACCTTCAATTATATTTTCACTTATTTTTAATATTTACATTTTAAAATTGAAACACGATTCACTTCAAGTTAATTTTGGTTTATAGCATTGAGAAGACTCACCTTTCTTTCTTCCTTCCTTCCTTCCTTCCTTCCTTCCTTCCTTTCTTTCTTTCTTTCTTTCTTTCTTTTTTTAATTTACCCCTAAAATGTTAACAATTGCTCCAGCATTATATAGTGACTAATCTTGGCCCCACTGATTTGTGATGCCTCTTTAATCATATATTAAATAAGGTGTAAGAACCAACAAGTTGCATTTTGAGATTTTTCTCTTTTCCCCAAGGTGCAAATCTTTCTCTTTTTTAAAACAGAGTTATAAAAGTACTTCATGCTTATTGTTAAAAATCCAACATTACAGAGGGTGTCAAGGAAGAAGGGGAAGCTTCCAGCCTCCTATCAAGTTTGGTTTGCTTTTTTTCATAACTGAGGCTTTTCCTCTGATTTTCACAATATTTTGGAGTGAGCAAATTGCCTAAAATATAAGCCAAGTCACATCTAGCCTAGCATGGCCGTCTCTCCTGGGCTTTCAATTTATCAGGAAGTTGCATGTTCTTCAGGAAAATCAGACTGTGCTCTGTTTCAGGAGCCCTAATTGACCGGCCCACAGAGGAGGGCAAGGAAGTATGGGATTATGTGACTGTCCGGAAGGATGCCCACATGTTCTGGTGGCTCTATTACGCTACCAGCTCCTGCAAGAACTTCTCAGAGCTGCCTCTGGTTATGTGGCTTCAGGTAAAAGTTTCTGTCACCTAACATTTTGCTTGCTCCTAAGGGCTCACAGTTCAGCAATAGTGAAAAATTGAGCTGGTCCACTCTGGGGCGGGAGGTGGGGTGGGGGAGGTTTCTAGGCTTGGGGTTGCCCTTCTGAGGCATGCAAAGGCAGCAGTACACCAAGGAAACCAAATCAGAAAGTGAGGGTGTCTAGCCTTTTGCCTCCCCTGCCCCCAATGTATTGATCCCAGGCAGTGGCAGGACCTTTTACTGGAAGCTCCTGAAGATATATTTGACTATATGCTAATAGAAACTGTTTTAGAAGGTTCCAAAGCAAAGCCTAAGGTGCCCTGGCCAACCGTTCCTCTCCCTCTTTTCCCAGTCCTTTCCTAGACCCTAACTTTTTGCCCCCAGAAAAACAGATCTTTTGAAAGGAGCCAGCCTCTTGTGTCTTAGTAGTAAATGCTGGGCCCTCTGCTCCTTCCTAGATGTGTTGGCGTTTTGATCTTGAACTCTGCTTGTAGGATGGAAGGCATGAATCGGGCTGAGGGATATTTGGGGGCAGGCAGGGGACCCTTCCTTGCACTCCTAAAATATCTGCACAGAGATGTGGCCCACACCCACCTGGAAGACCAATGTCTGGGGAGGGTCTGAGGATCATGGTCTTGCTTCAGCCTCTGGGAACTGTATGCCTGGCCTAGCTGGGGCTCTAGGTTGCTCACCAGTACATAGGATGCCCTGGTACTAACTTGCCTGGGATGCCGACATCACTTCCTGAGAAAATGTCAATATTCATAAGTAGCCTCCCAGAACCCTGGGCCTTTCTCTCTTAGGGTTATCTGAGCAGCAGCACCTTTGAAACGGGAGGTGAGGCTCATCCGGGAGTGCAGATGTGAAAATGCCGCAGAGGAAGAACCCCTAAGCCAAGTCCAGGGAACTTCTGTCCACCCCGGGCAGAGGTTGTCAGGGACAGCCCTGCTGTGGGTCAGCCCAGGCCTGCTGGGCAGGAGACCTGGGTCCTCATTGTCTTCCTGACACTTAGAGCTCTGTAATGACGCTTCCATTTTCTGGGCTTTGCCTTTATAATCTAGGGGGGTTTTGTTACACATTTCTGTTCACTTCCCCAAATGAAAGCTTAGAGTGAAAGCTTACACACAGAGCCGAAGCAGAAGGAAGCAGAAGTGCTGAGGGTGGGGTGCGGGGTCCTGCCCCTTTGGCCTCTACTGCCTGGTCACATGCTGTAGCGGGTACTTTCTGAGTTTTCAGGAATACAGTTTGAAAACCACTGAAGTTTACAAGTTGCAGACCTTCCTTTTGGTGGGTTGCCAAGCTGGACGGTGGTTTCATTTGAGTAAGAGACCAACATTTAATAATCAAGACAATTCTCTCCTCTTTTCCAAAAATCTGGAGATGTAGCAACTTGGGGCCTTAACCTTTGGTTAAATGAGCCTTTGAGCTGAAATGCTGTTTGGAGGTTTTCAGCTGGCTCACTGGCTGACCTGCCCAAGGAAAAAGGAAACAGATTATGACTAAGGAAGAAATAATGACTTATTTAGATGAAAAGATCTGTTTGAGTAGCCTACTGAGAAAATGTGGACTGGCTTCTCTCTGGATGGGTCTTTGAGAGTCCGGGTCATGTTGTCTGAGTAGAGTAGTGCTACTCTAGGTACACTTGTATCTATATAGTAGGTATACTTTCAAGCCAATTCAGCATGCCATTTGACTCACTGACACATTTATCATATTTCAGAGTCACTGGATTGCCCTCAGGTCATGATACCACCCCATCCCAAAATCCTAGACAAAAAAAGAGATTTTGTAGGAGGACATTCTCAAATAGAACAGAATTATCCTCCAGCCAGCTTCTCGTTGCCCTTGGCCAGCTGTGGGGTGGTCACCCACTGCTGCCACAATGGCTGATCGAAAGCAGAGTAGGGAAATGGGCAAGTGCCCTCTTATCCAAGCCCCTAGGCCTGTCGCCGCAGCTGAGCTGATAATTCTCAGAGCCCACTGGGCTTGGCTGGCCCGCTAGGTTTTGTCCAGAAAAGCAGTGGCCATCCTTTCCCCCGACCATCTCCTCCCTTAGCCCTCAGAACCCACAGTATCTGTGCCTCTCACAATCTGGGCCCCCAGCACTGAGCTTCTGTTCACAATCCTGCCTGTCCCTTGTCCTCAGATGCCACAGTACCCAGGGTTCCTTGCCCTGGGATTCCTGCCTTTGCTACCATACATTGTATCCAGGGATCAGCTTGATCAGACTATCCCGCCGTCTGGGTGCCTTGTCAATCTCATGACACAGGAAAGCGTGGTGCAGTGGGGAGTCACAAGTCCCCAGACCCGGTCCTGCTAGAACCCCAAGTTGCCGTGTCCCCTCCCAGAGCCTTATTGCTTGTCTTTGAGGGAAGGTTGGGACAAGATGTTCTCAAGGTCAGTGAGCCCCATGGCAGGCCAGGGTTCAAGGGCAGGGACTCCGAGGTAGGAAAGTTTCCTCTGGGGGCTCTCAGCCCAGGTCTATTCCTCTTAGAAAGACCTGAGCAGTTCCCAGGGGCTCCGTTAGTGCGGAGGTCCCTGGTTCCCCAGAAAAACTGCCCGAGTGCGGGGCTCACCCTGCCATCACCGAATCAAATTGTTTATCATTGTCATAACTAAGAGGCAACTAACGTGTTCTCCGCATTAATTTTTGTTTCTTCTCACTTCCACAGGGTGGTCCAGGCGGATCCAGCACTGGATTTGGAAACTTTGAGGAAATTGGACCCCTCAACTGTGATCTGAAACCACGAACAACTACCTGGGTATGGTGAGGATGGCCCCCACGTGGTCTCTCCAAGGCTGAGCCCCACCCAGCCTGTCCCATTCTGGGTGGGGTCACAGCACTGCCCCGCCTCTCCCTCTTCCCATAGTCTGTCTTGCCATTAGTGACCTTTATCGGCACTGGTCTGCAGAATCCTCCTCTAGCAGACACCCTGGGCCTTGTCATTACCCACATTTTGCTGTCTCTGCAGTCTGACTCCAGGGTCCCACCCTCTGGCCACAACTGCCCATTCTTTCCCCTCTCTCCTGCCCTCCTACCCTGCCTCTTGATTTCCTCAAGACTTGAATCCCTTCGTCCTCTGTCCTTTTGATGTCTCTGTCTCCATGCCTGTTCTTCATTCCTAGCTGCATTTGCACCCCTAGCCCCTCTTGTCAGCCCCCTCACTTCCTGCCCCCTGGCTCCCTCCCCTTCTTCCTCTACCACCTGGCCACACCCAACCTGCAGTCAGTCCACCTGCCTGGCCCCTACCCCCAGGCTGCCAGGCTGGAGGGCAAAGCCACACTGTCAGCAAGGTGGGGCTAGTGCCCGAGGGTGGGTTCTGCTGGGGTCTCCTGCTCTGCTCCTCTCCCCACGGCACCTGGTGCTGTGTCCCCCACCCCGCACCCCCACTTTCCTTGGGGCTCCTGCTCTAGCCTCCTTCATTGGGAGCTAATCGGTCTCCCTGCCTTACGGGGAGAACAGACGCCATCACACATAACCAGCTACTTCCTGTTCTCACCGATAAATGTATTTATCTTTCTGCCTCTCTTACTGTCCTCCTGCCCATATCAAAACAAATGAGGCTCCTCCTGCTGAAGTCACTTTCCTAAGACTTCATTTCAGCAGTTAGTTATCGTCCTATATCAGGGGTGTCCAACCTGGTGGCTTCCCTGGGCCACATTGGAAGAAGAATTGTCTTGGGCCACAGATAAAATACACTAGCACTCACGAGAGCTGATGAGCTAAAAAAATTGCAAAAAAACCCTCATAATGTTTTTAAAAAATTTACAAATGTGTGGTGGGCTGCATTCAAAGCCATGTGGCCCAGGGGCCATGAGTTGGACAAGCTTGCTCTGTATCTTTATATTCTCTCTAGTCTGTCTTTTCCCCTAGGGTGCAAACATACACAAATCTTTCCCAGCTGAAAAGCAAATTCTCCCTCAGCCATACAAGTCCCTCCAGCTATGACTCTTTCATACAGGAATTATTAGTGTTGGCTGCTGCCTGTCTGCCCAGAGCTTGTCCTGAGAGCTGCAGTATTGATCCTGAGAGCTGAGGGTTGCAGGCGGGGGAGGCGGTAGGTGCTAGGAAGCCCCGTGCATTAACTCTAGGGTGCAGTGCTCGTAGTGTTTCCTCTGTGGCCATGACAAGGTAGGGATGCACTGCCCAAACCCACTGCAGTCGACTACAGCTGTTGTCCCCAGGGGTAGGCTGGCTTCCCAATTCCAAGGCCATTAGGTCCTTCTTGGCATCGTCTTCACTGGACTTGGTAGCACTGGTGGCCTTTCCCATGTCTCAGATGTTGCTGTTTCCCAGCACTCTGTCCTTAGTAACTCTCTTTTTGAGTAGCCGCATCCTCCCAAACTGCTCTAATCACACACAGAAGGTGATCACTCCCAAGTCAGGATCTCTAGCTGAAAACTCTCTCTTTTGCCCCAGAACTATTCTTTTTTGCCATTTGCCTCTTAGGTATTTCCATGTGGATGTCCCTCATACATACTTGATATATCCCAAGTTTTGTTCATTATTCTGTGTCCTATATCAGACCCTCTGCCACCCACAGAACCAGCCAACTTCCTGTTTCTCTTGTTGAGGTAAATGGTACCTCCATTCACTCAGGTGCCCAAGACAAACCAGAGAGCCATTCTCATCGTCCCTTGTCTCCCACTCCCCTCGTACAATCACTTTTACCGAAAAATGAATTCTTTTATCTATTTATTATTTTTTTATTGTTTTTGACAGAGAGAGAGAGAGATACAGAGACAGAGACAGAGAGAAGGGGGAGGGCCCTGAACAGTCTCCATAGTTGTACATCATTGGTTTTTCCACATACTTTGATTCCACAGGTGGGCAAGGGGCTGCACAGGGCAGGAACTGGACCGGGGTCTCACCCCGGTAAGAACCGAACTTGGGGAACTCCCCAGTTCAGCATATGGGTCCACACAGGCCGGTGCTGGGATTCGATCCTTAGTCCCCGGGGCTGTAAAGTGAGCGCTTAACCCACTGAGCCATCCCGGCTTCCCTGAATTCTTTTTAAAAAAATGTTTTTGGAAGATTTATTTTATTGTTTTTGACAGACAGAGAGAGACAGAGACAGAGCGAAGAGGGAGGGCCCAGAGCAGTTTCCATAATTGTACATCATCAATCCTCTATGGCAGGGGTTCCCAACCTTTTTATACCCTAGGGCGCATTCTAAAATATCGGTAGGGTGGTGGGCACCAGCTATTTCTAAGGATATTTATTATTGAACAAGAATAAAAAATAATAAAAATAATTTTAAAATAATAAATTTATTGTACAAATTATATACACACAAAGAAACATATACAAAACGTAATACAAAGTAAATAAAAAACACGTATAATGAAATCATTTTAAAAAACGTAAGAGAAAACATAAAAAAAAACAATCTGTCAGTGTGATCTTTGGCATTGCATTTCATTGGCCAGTGCCTCGTAATTAGGAGAGTATGACGACCACCCTGTTAGCAAACAATTATTAAGATGCTCATCAGTAAGTTGAGATCTATATCGTGATTTTATTAAATTCATGTTTGAAAACAAAGATTCGCATAAATACATTGACCCGAAAAACGATTTGATTTTATATGCCGCTTTTTTAAAAAATGGGAACCTTTCTTTGTCAACTATGTTCCATAAGTCCTCTGATATTAAGGATTTTAGCAAAATATCGTTCTTAAGGTTCAAAATTTCTAACTCTAGTTCTTCTGCTTTCCCCTGAACAAGGTCTGCAATACATGTGGCTAGTTCTATTACATTTATTTGGCAAGTAA